>BOPP01000204.1:1836067-1847587 GCA_017312745.1 Gryllus bimaculatus
GCCATCGAAAGCTGCTCTTATATTAAATACTATTGTTGGCAATGACAACGTCTATAATTATTTCAATCAATCATGCCTTATTTCACGTGGCTACATTTGCTTCTGAAAGATAAACATTAAATCAAATCTACTTTTCTAGCATCTTCATTTTCTTAAATTATTACTTCATACTTAATACCATCACGAAAAATTGTAATTGTTATTATCCTGTAGTTTTTAAATATTTTTAAGACAGTCTTCAAGGTGTGGAGTCCCCAAATACTTTTACAGACAGACAATTGCTTAAACTTTCTTTATTTTCTAAAACTAGCAAATCAAGATGATATCCTAAAAACAAAGAAATTTTATGTCCACCATCTAATCCCACCGTCCAATCCCACCGTCCAATCCCACCGTCCAATCCCACCGTCCAATCCCACCGTCCCCAACCTCCACCGTCCACCTCCACCGTCACTCCACCGTCCAACCTCCACCGTCCCAAACCTCCACGTCCAACCTTCCACCGTCGCAACCTCCACCGTCCCAAACTCACCGGTCCAACCTCCACCGTCCCAACCTTCACCGTCCAACCTTCACCGCCAACTCCAACGTCCAACCTCCAACCGGTCCAACCTCAACGCGTCCAACCTCCATCCATCCCAACATCCACCGTCCACATCCACCGTCCAAACATCCCACCGTCAACCTCCAGCCGTCCAACATCCAACCGTCCAACAGCCACCATCTAATCTCCACTGTCCAAGCCCCACTGTCCAAGCCCCACTGTCGAAGCCCCACTGTCCAAGCCCCACTGTCCCAAGCCCACTGTCCAACCCCACTGTCCAAGCCCCAATGTCCAAGCCCCACTGGTCCAAGCCCCACTGTCCAGCCCCACTGGGTCCAAGCCCCACTGTCCAAAGCCCCACTGTCCAAGCCCCACTGTCCAAGCCCCACTGTCCAAGCCCTCACTGTCCCAAGCCCGCCCACTGTCCAAGCCGCCATGTTCCAAGCCCCCTGTCCAGCCCAGTGTGCATCGACGCGTGCGGCGGCCGCTCTAACCCGAGCGGCGTTACGCGCGTGTTTCGCGTTGGCAGACGCGGGAACTTCAGCCGCTGGCGGTCCGACGCCGGGCCCGCTGCACTCGCCGCCGGAGCTTGCGCCTACGCCGCGGCGGGCGGGTGGTGGGGGGCGGCGCCGGCGCTGGCGCGGGCCGCAACGGCGGCCCCAGCGACACCAGGGAGACCCTTGCGAGAACGAGGATCAACGCGCGGCTGGTTGCGTGGATCGGTAAGCAACCCCTCCCCTCCCACCTCCCGCCACGCGGCCTCTCATCCGAAACGGAACCAAATCCAAGCAATTTAAAAAGTGATATATTCACGTCTTAATCTTGACGCAGTGTTTTATATGAGAATGACCGTATTTTTATTAAAAATTCTGATGGTTTATCAGAGTTTTTTCAACAAACATGAACCCTACTTTTTTTAAACGATCCTAACTAAGCGTGGAAAACGTCCAAAAAAAATTTTAATTGTTATTTACGTTTAAATTTAGTCATTAAAACTAATTTAGTTAGTTACTGTTTTATTAAAGTCAGAAAACGCATTACAATTTAATCACCACCATTCTTTTTTTCAAATGTTAATTAAAACTGATATATAGTGATTCATCTAGAAAGGGACAGCTGACACTTTGGCATCTAACTAACTTGGGCTACTTCTGGCTGGAACCAGCATTATATGTCCACACGCGTAATTTCTTCAACGTGATGGTTTGCAAGGTGGCTGCACTAGAACACTGCTTGACGCTTTCATGGCATCGCCCAACATGATGTTCACTTGTTTAGCGATCAGTCCCCACACTGCTGCGCCTTCTTAAAGAAGCTTCTCTTAAATTCGCATAATGAAAACAATATAAATACAATAAAGACTATTACAGTAATTAGTATAAAAACAATTGATAAAATCAATGTATATCAACCAACTGTTACTAAACAAGTAACATTTTGGGGGGTGATGTATGTAACAAAAAACTATAAGCATG
Organism: Gryllus bimaculatus; assembly: GCA_017312745.1. Taxonomy (NCBI): domain Eukaryota; kingdom Metazoa; phylum Arthropoda; class Insecta; order Orthoptera; family Gryllidae; genus Gryllus; species Gryllus bimaculatus. The sequence continues at coordinate 1,838,087 of BOPP01000204.1, forward strand.
AAACTGACATAAATGTCACATTAATAATAATCGTGGTTGGTAGTTAAACTAGTATATTCCCTTCTCTCTCTCCAAAAGCGCACTAAGCATTATCTAGATTTTCCTGCCTCGCTAAAACAATATCTGCGATAAAAGTTAAGCCTAAAGACAATAAATACAACATATCAGCCAGGTAGCGATCAATTATCATGAAATTTCGAATGTCAGTTTTGTTTCCACAAATTTTGTCAAAAACGTTGAATGACCTAAAAATTGTTTTAAATGGTAAAATATAAAATAATGTTAGTAGTTGATAAGATTATTTCAACAAAACAAGTAAAATTAAATTGATTAAACACTAAAATATAGTTACTTCATTGCAACTTTTTTATAAAAATACCAACGCCACAAATACCAATAAAATGAATGGACAGTTAACAAAACTCCCTTTAAGTGGTCGTCTTATATTTATTAAGGTAGTTGGCGCGACAGAACAGGTCTCAGGAATATGAATTATTGCCGCACACATACGAGTTCTAATGGCCTTCAACATAGTCCCTTACATTGGTCACACCCCGTAACAGCATCTACATTACAATTTCCTGCGATATGAATGAATTTAGTCATCTGTTTTTGCACACAACTTGAAATGACAAATAACATTGTGTGATTATAATACATTTCTTTTCAATAAACAATTCGTAGTTGCCATGACTTAACCAATCACTGTAAATTAAACATTAAGAGATAGTTATTAAAATATACATATAAGATAAGATAAATAACATAAGATAAATTTATTTAAACTGCATTTGGGTGTAATCCGGTGGCAGCTAATTACATAAATAAGATACTATAACTAACTTGCAAATTATATAATAATAATTATAATAATAAAAATGATAATGGTACATTAGTAACTGCTAATACGACTAGCAATAATAATAATAGTAATAATAATAATAATAGTAATAATAATTATAGTAATAATAACAATAGTAATAATAATAGTAATAATAATAGTAATAATAATAATAATAATAATAATAATATAAAAACTGACTTATTCATAAAACATTAAATTACCTTACGAAAAAGAAACGTCTATAATCTAACTCCGCACTGAATGTGTTTTCAATTAAGACCAGACTGCACTGGCACTACACTGCACATCAATTCAATTCACTTCACTATAACCCTTAAGTCACTTCCTTTATTGTTTCTCTGCTCTACACTGCACGACACCTCAGTTCACGACATATCACTTATGAATCGCTTTATAACCTACTATTCTTAGTTAAGTTCCTTATTTACTTCATAATACCATAAATTAATTTCCGTAACTTTTGAACAATTTCAGGAAAGGATTAGACCTAAAGAACGAGGAACTTTTTTCAAAATAATTATTTATTACTGGGTGATTTATATATTTATTATTGTAGCTTAATTCTTTAAAATCTGGATAATTACAACACGAAATGTCTTGCCCTACTCTTTTATATTGTTCCGAGAGTTGTTAGAATTGTGTTGACTCCTGTTTGTTTAAAACACCATGCCTATAGCTATTGCGTAACACGATGGTTGCACGTAATTTGTGATGTTTCACGATTGACAATTCGCGATCAAAGAACTAACTACCAAAACACGTTCACTCATGACTGAGCACTTAAACCAATCGATTGTGTTTAAATTGTGGAATTTAGGTACTGCGCAGTTCTTTCATATGCCATGCAGTTTCACAATTCGCAGTAAAATCTAGTTAAAGATGAACAGCGTGATTAGAATCGCCAACAGCGTACAAAATAAGCCCTAATAGTTGAGGGCATATAAATGTTCATTGTTCTTTTGTTCGGATTATCAAACAGAATTGATATAATTTTAGAGATGAATGAAAAGCTCACAACGTTTCAATTGACTTGACAATTTCGTTCACAAGAGTTCGATGTTTAATCAACGTACAGAGACTTAACGTCATGGAAGATGTATTTTAATGAGGATTTAATTAATAATTCTGTGATACCGGACAATAAATAAATCTTTAATGGTTCGAATTGTTCAGTCCAAAGTGTCACATCTGCCCACATTTAACGTACATATTATGTATCATAGATAATAATGTCAGTAGTCCAATACACGGTGAATAACAAAGGTGATTCAAGTTACTACACAGAAAGAGATTAGGTTCATAACATGTCAAGACGATTGTTTGGAAATCGGCCTTCCTTTGGGAAACAATCATAAAATAATAAATAGGTTGCCTAGTGAAGATCTTATAAACCATATTGATACAACACATTAATTTATTTCGATTGTTCTTAAGTGGCGTATCATTCCTCTGAGTAGTTGCGATATATTAACAGCACAGTATTACTAAAATTAGTATAATTATGAAATAATGATATAATAATGGATATTTATAAAACAAGTATGAAGTGTATTATCACACGAGAAAGGAGCCAGTGTCGTAAAATACATACTCGTGTTTTGATCATTACAGCGAATTTCATACAGTCCATTCTCTACCTTTGATAAAAACTACAAAAAGTTGAATATAGTTTTTTTCTTCTTGCTGTTATCTCGCACTTCTGTCAAAGTTAAATCCATTGAACGATTTACTATTGTTTAGCAATGCAGTCGTTTGCTTTGTTATTGCAGATACCATTATATAACTGGCAGGTCTTCTCAGAAAAACTAATAGAAGAGTTACTAAGGAACAATGTCTTCTCAAAGATTAATTTATAGACCTCGCTGTGATTAGAGGATAACCTAATTAATTATAAAGCTGAATCACTTACTGAGTGTCATTATAAAACTAACTTCTGCTATGTATTAAGAACATAATTAGGTAACACAAAATATTTTATGTAGTTTCAGATGTATGAATTTTAATCCGACTCGTTGTAGATAACACGTTCTCCCGTTTTCTTTCTTCTCAAGAAAATTTATTACATTTATTAATTTCAAAGTGCATTACTAAAAAAATTAATAAGCCCACGCATAATACATTAACTTGATGTTTTCTTCTCTCTAAAATAATATGGAAATACTCACACGTATTCGTGGCTCAAAAGCATCACGATTTCAGTTTCTTATTACACGAATTGCGTAGAAAATTGATGCAAACCCGTGGTATAAATGTACAAAAATATTAGCAATATTTTTATTAAAGAATTATCTCAAAACACCGGATTTTTCCTTCCGAAAACAAACGCATTTAAACCAACGCCGAGAAACAGGACGAGCGAGGGACGTGCTATTCTCGCCCGTGAAGGTGCAACGACATATTCCACGTTACGAAATGGGGTTGGTGCAAGAGCGTAGGGCGGCGCCGCGGCGTGGACGGGGGAGCGGCGGCAGCAGGCGACGCCTCAGTCGCTAGGAGACCGACACACCCGACGTCGCCGCGTACGCCACCATCGCCGCACACTCGCACCTCGCTCCCTCTCTATAACATATGTAACACGCGCAAACGCTATGCAGATGATTTACAGCCTCTCCGCGATGCGGTGACGTTGCATCGTCGACTGCGTGATTATCCCGCTACACTTCCGCGCGTCCTTTCCTCCACCAACCTCCCGCCCCGTGGTCGCGCAGAGAGAGCCTAAGTAATTTCGGTGACGATATATGGGCGGCCGGGGGCCACGTTCGCTGCGCGGCCTCTCGTTGAAAACTCTGCTATATGCGTTTGCGCTAATCCGACGTTACGGGCCCTCGCGAGATCTAGCAAGGACAGATCGCGCTTAACCCCACGGCGCAAATCTCGTACTAAATCCTACTCAGAAGGGATCATAGATGCTGACCTTCATTTAAATACAAATATATGAAATCCGATGTAAAAGAGAAAAAAAACCTTAATTTCGTATCTGTCCTGTTGAGTTTATAAAAACTGCGGGGTTTTTACCTCGATTTTTACATCGTGTAAGCTTCCCGTAAATGTCTCTAACGAACTTCAAAGTATTTTTCGTTTGCATTGTCCACAATAATTGTAATTTAATCTTCAGAATATCGCCAAAAACAATTAGCACGTTAATCACTCAATTTCGGCGTTTATTAGCAGCCAATTGAACCCATATCCTATTAAAAAATCTAGATTTCTAGCGTGCCTTTTCACATCCATTATTTTCCCCTGTAGTAAGTCTCGTGTAATTTTAAACGAAACAATAAGTTAACAATACGGAAAATGAACGTATCTTAAATCAAATTACGTAATTAGACGCGATGAAACACGCTGTAAATAAAAGTTTAATTACCACTCCTTCCCTCGTCAACATTTTTCCAATTTTACGCGTTATTAACTTGAGTAATGCCACGCCTTCTTGCCTCCTAATTCCATTAGTTTCTGCTATTTCAATCCGGTCCATCGCTAAAAATTAGTTCCACGCAATAAAATACGTCACACATTCTATTATACAGATTTTACGCGAGAAAAGCGACTTCAACATAAAACCTACGTAGTGAAGTGGATTAAAAATAATTCACTGGATAAAAAACTGGTCGAGACTCCGCAATCCAGGGAACGAAAATACAACAACTCAGCGACAGAAACGATGAATATTTTCGTTGGGATCTGTCACGGACAATTCTGCCTGCCTTGGGGTACGCCGAACTTTTCAGCTAGGCCACGTAAAGAAAAATGGATACAAGTCGACGTCGTGGTCTTTAGTGAGAGGCGCGCCGTCGAGCGACGCGGCGGGCAGGCGGGCCTTGCATGTCACGGAAGTTCCGTACCCGGCGGCGGCAACGGCGGCGGCGTCAAGCACACTGGGCCCCCGCGCGTTTCGTCGGCGCACAAAAAGAGTCACACATGTAAAAAATGATACTCTTTGGTTAAAAGGAGCCAGAATGAACAAAAATTATGAAAATATATTTTTTTACTCTGAGTCATTAATAAATTTATAGCTTTCTCTTAAAAAAAAGCCAGGTTTCATCTTAATATGCCATCTGCATTTTTTATTATGAAAATGATTATGAAATTATGAAAACATATTTTTTTTACTTTTTTAATACGTCATTAATAAATGTATAGTTTTCTGTTTAAAAAGCCAGGTTTCATCTTAATATGCCATCTGCATTTGTTTTATTATGAAAATAATTATGAAATTTTGAAAATATATTTTTTTCTTTTTTTGAGTCATTAATAAATTTATAGTGTTCTGTTAAAAAGCCAGGTTTCGTCTTAATATGCCATCTGTATTTTTTTTGTTTTGAAATTTATGTGGTGTGGAATGGGGCGTGGCTATTTTGACATATTGTGGGTGTTGCTTTAACTTTTTTATGCTTTTCTTGTGAGAAATAGTTAATAGCTTGATTTTTAGAGTTGGACAAATTGTTTCTGGTAACAATTATAGGTTGAGTACTGTCAAAATATCGGCGTGCTTGTTTGCTCAGTGTACGAATCAGGAATGCGCTGAAAAATGTAGGAGCCATTTCCCATAAGTTGAACATTTTCTTTAGGGAACATTATCTCAAAAACTATTAATAGACAGATGGTCAAATTTTAACAGAGCATGTATCCGACCAGTTCATATTCTTTAACGTAGTGGATTTATTAGATGATAAAAACTTTAAACAATACTCATAAATGTTAGTATTTTTAACAGAACCGATTACAATAGACAAAAATATATGTTTAAAAACTAATGACATTTTTTTTAAAAACTTCGTTAAAATACATATAAATAACGAATCTACTCTTACATAAAACTTCAGTCTGAAAATTAAATCGTGTCTGAGAAAATGTTCCTTACGTTAACATTTGCGAGATAGGCCATTTCAGTTCCCATTAAGTGGAAAAATGTTTTCAAAATAATGTTCAATTTTAATAATTTCATTTCAGAGCTCCGTTCAGAATAAAACAGCTAATTGATTAAGTTTGATATGTGTCACTTTTGCATCGGCAACAAAGAGAAAGTAGATCATCAAGTACAGAAAATGCTGTGGCTTCCCATTTGTAAAAATAAATGCAGTGTTTACTGTTCAAGCCACCGTAAGTGACAAAAATCCTCAATTAATTCAAGCATCCTGATGACGAACAGTTCATATTAGCCGATTTTCTTTTAGCTTCATTCAAATGCAAGAAAAAATACATTGTGCAACAAGAGAGCACAGCTTCATACGATGTCTTTAAAGAAATGAGGACATGTATTTTAAAATGTTTAGGTCTGTTGGCATATCGTTTTTTTTAAGAATTCTCATAATTCCATAAGCTCGCAAGTAAGCCGGATATGGGCAGGGCACAGGCGATGTGTAAATTCCTAATCTGTGTCGGGACGTGCAGAGCCTTCACAATATGAAGGGAGACCAGCCGTCGCATTATAACAATGTGTGAAGCGATAGTTTACAAATAATCTCATGGACTTCCTGTCATTCACGAAAAATTCTAGTAAGTGGCTAAGAAGCCACGATATTCAAATACAGTTTCTACTTTTACGCTTCCGTTTACGTTCGTACCTATTTCTTTTCTTTTCGTCATTTTTCTTATCTTTTACACACAAGTCTATTATGAAATTCCTTTAACTTTTCAATATTCTTATGAATAAAAATTTTGTACTTGATTAGTCTCGCTTTTTTTGTCCTTTTTTTTTTAATTTAAAGATCATCCTGTGAAAACCAAAACCCTAAATAACACCAAGTAATAAATTATTTAAAATACCATTATTCTCTGTAAAAATTGTTCTAAAAACACACAATTGAATAAAAATTGAAGCCTAATTATATTTTTTCTTAAAAAATTTATTTGAAGATAGATAAAAGTCTTTCAGTGCCTTCTATACCCAATTGTAGGGACTGTTTCAGCGTGCAACATTTTTACATAACGCATCATTACTGAAGTAATGATTTTTCATAACACTAATAATAATAAATTATTATTATTTATTATTATATTATTATTATTATTATTATTATTATTATTATTATTATTAAAGAAACGTTCTGTCAAACTTAGGTTACATGCAACGTCGTGTTTTTTAAAACTTTTTGAGAGGCGGAAGAGAAGATATTTCCATAAATAAGGATACGATTTTGTTCGTAGAGTCTATCGTATTTGCCACATGGTGATAAAAGTACTTGTCACTCTTTACGGCACACCACACAAACAGTTACGTTCCGTGTCAAGCATTCTACTCTGCATGCGGCTTCATTTCTTTTAAAAACAACCGAGACATATTATACTCGCAAGTAACCCATCCTTCTTTCATTGCTCTAACAATATCTAAATTTAATCTAAATAATTACTTTTACTGTTAATTCGGGTTTTAACAAAATTACAACTGTAAACATCCACTTGTAACTCTCAAATTTATTATTACTAAGCGCTCAAAATAGAACTCTGCATTGAAACATGATTTTCTGTAAACCGAATATTCTGCAATGAAACAACAAAAGATTACTATTATTAAGTAACATTTATTTTAGTATTATTTTAATTATTTTAGCAATAGTTTTATAATATTATTAAGTTTTATTATTATAGACTTCTTGGTGTATCTATGAATTGGTGTAGTACGTGTTGATTCATTGTTAGTATTGCATAATTAATACCGTAAAAGTATGGTAGTACGTCAAGCATTCAGTAAAGATTTTTTAAAATTACCGTAATGTATTTTCTACGTTTTAAATTATATTTGTTTGCATAATTTATATTTTATATTTCAAACTTCGCTGTTAATTTATGAAATGTAACGTTTTACAAAATTTACTAGCAACATTGAAATATAATATTTACAGCCATACTAGTCTTTCTCATATTCGTTATGTCACTTATTTTGTTTCGTGACTCTTGATGCTCTCATCTTAAAATATGTTTACGCCCAGGTACCAGTTATGAACGAAGATAAAATGTTTGGTTACATGGTTGATATAACAGTCGGTATTCTTGTCAATGTTTCTGAAACCATTTTCTCTTTTTATTCTTCCTTTTTAAGGCAATTTCCAGTCGAATGTAGTTACCCTAATTAAATATTTTTCAAATTACCACAAACCTATTACCACATACAATTGTGTTTTATCTCCTACAACAATTCAGGACAGCGTTTCAAATATTTTCATTTAAGAAATTAAAAAACTCAATTCAAAATATTTGTTCAGAAAGTGTGAGTTAACATTATCAATTTTATAAACCATATTTTCAAGGTTTTGAAACTGGATTGCTGATGGTAAGTCCTTTTGAAATAGAGAAAATGTTTTAGATTCCTATGGATCGACTCTTCTCCGCAGGTTCTTCAGGTATTCTTCACAAATAGTAGCACTCGCAATTTCGCAATTTTTAGTTATGTTCGTTAACTTTTTATTTCAGAATAAAAAGTTGCTTAGGAACGTAAATAGTAACTACTTTGTAACTCATTATGAAACAAGTATACATGACAATATCTGAATTAATAAGTAATAAAGCATCAAGTGAAACCAGGAATAGATAATAAAGCATCAAAGGAATGTAAAATATCCGCTTTGACTATTTTCTCAGAACTTACCTACAAGAAACGTGGATCTCAAACACTGATCCGTGTTTCTTCACGGTAAGGCATCACTTCGTTGAAATTTCGGTATTTTTTTCTTTGTCGCTAAGACCACGCTTAAAAAGCCACCCACGACTCTGTTTTTTCGATACTTAGGTGGATTCTGTTTAAGGTAGGATTTGACTCCAAATATTTTACACAGTAGTTTACAAGTATTTTTCGTATGGATGTTATTTGGAATTATTCATTGTGAAAATAATGGTATGTATTTGCGCTGTTCACTATATCATACTAAATGACAAAGAATAATATTATTTCCAAAAAATATTCTCATAACTATACATTATCTTACACGCATGAGAATGTTGAAAACTGGGCTACCGGTTCGTAATAGACAAAAACGCCAGATTATCATTCAGAAAGTACAACACAATATTAATAAATGGAAATTCGAAAACTTTTACAAAAAGTCTCGTAATTTAAACGTGTAAAGTGGAATATTTTTCGTCGTATTTCTGTCCCCAATGGCATAAAAACTACTTCTAACTTCGAATTATTTCGAAACTCCAAAAAAGTGTAAAAACTGAAAAGTGTAGAACAAACGTTATACTGGTAATAAATAGCATATTGTAAAAGGAGAAATCCACGAGAATAGTTTTCAAAGTGTCGCAAAACATTATTTGCGTCTGGAGTCACTAAAGATCCTGGTCCTGGTATCACAAATGACCCTAACAGAGTCTAAGAGTTGGGTCACAAATGACCCTGGGACCTGAGGTCGCAGATGACCCCAAACAGAATCTAAGGGTTAGTAACGTGGTCTGCTTACAGAGGTTTTTCACTGTGTTTCGCAAACCCTAATTTCGCCCGCGCGCTGCGGGCGCTGGGCGCGGCGCGCGCGGGCGACAGCGGCATCCGCGTCGCCCGCGGCCGAGCAAAAACCCGCGGCGAGCGCCGAGCACGCGAATAAATGGTTCTCGGGGGAGGCACAAAACAGCGGGCGACCGCGCGCGCGTGCGTGTTGCAGTCGGGCGAGGTGACGTACGCGCAGCTGAGCGCGGCGGCGGCG
>BOPP01000204.1:1848279-1867116 GCA_017312745.1 Gryllus bimaculatus
CAGACCGCATCGCCTCCTGGAGGTCTCTTCGCCAGAGGATTTCGCCGTCAAGTGGACTCACTTTCGAGTCGTCTCCCCGTCACTGCATATCTCCTTCACAGAATCCACCCGCCGTGGCGACTCCTTACCAGGACGGCTCTTCGTCGGAGCATCTCCTCGCCAAGTTGTGTCCCAGCAAGACTGTCTCTCCACCAGGATGCCTCTCCCAGCAGGGCATTGGTCCTGTCGGAAAGTCTCCGCACCAGGACGTGTCTCCTCTAGATCCTTCACCCCGCCGGGATGTCGCATCGCCGGGACAGTCCCTCCACCGCCCCACCGGGACGCCTCGCCGCCAGGACGTGTCCTCGCCAGGCCCATGTCCTCACCAGAATGCTTCTCCGGTACATTGGTGTCACGTCGCCCTCGCCGGTGACGTCGTTCGCCTTGGTCTATCACCGATCCCTCTCGCTCAGGCAAAAGTGTTTCGATCTATCCTTGTTTTTGTGCTGGATTCGTTGGAGAATGTCCCTCTCCTCTCGATGAAAAAAAAACGGTCTAGGGTGGTCGACTGATGTATCGTCGAGACTTCTCTCGGACGTTGCAGCAAGGAGATAAGAAGTGATCAGGGCAGAGTTACTTCGGCCTAATGTATCGCGATATCTTGCCGACCCTCTTTCGTGTGTACAAACTGGTGTGACGTTTACTGTATTCAAACACAATATCCTCATCTACATCATGTGTCCGGAATGTTCTAAACAGTGGTTCATACTAATGCTTCTTTTTTCAATGACAATCTTCCATGTGTTTTAGCTGGTCGCAAGTGATGAGTGTATCTGTAATTCTGACTCTGCATGAACATTTTTATTTAAAGAATGGATCTTTGAGTAGAACATCAGCAATTGCCATATGTCGAAGTTTTTTGCAGACACACTACAGTTCTGAGAAGTATCTAGTTCCTTAATTCACTGTAAAAAACATATGATGTTCAGCAATTTCATTTACCGAGACAGATGTTTCAGTCTTGGTTCTGGGAGCTAACTCGTGAGCTGAAATTGCGCTACCGTGAGATAGCCCAATGCTACGATTGTGTTTCCCGTTTTGTGCCTTAGATTGGGATGAGCTGTCCCGATCCAAAACGTTTGAAGTCAGGAGAGAGTGTAGGGTCGCAGTTGTTCGTAACGTACCGATAAAAACAAGAAAATACCAGTAAATGTTTCAGTGTTGCGAATAAAATCATACTTCAGTTATACTGTTTCCATGACAAAAATACTGAAGTAAATGCTGACAGTATTTCAAGACATGTGTTAACTTCGATGAGCTGTTGTTTGTATTATCAGCGTGGCCAGTCAATTTCCACATTTGCAGAATTGATGGGAACATCATATGTGATTTTCCAAAGACAATTTATAAGTGCGTATTCAATGAATCAGTTACCTTCATACCTCGTAAGTGTCTAAGAAGGTCTATTATGAAGTTATCGACCATTTCATACGACCCTTTGTGATTACCTAGGTGAGACGGAGATTAGGACAAATTATTTCTCGTCTCTAATACGTTGCCGAGCTGGAGACAACTGTCTGGAACTCGAGTGTACCCACTCAATCATCGGCTCTATGCGATGCCTTCATCTCTTCACCTGGCATTTCTCATTACTGCGTGTGTAATATCTATGTACATACAGTTTACTTCGTCTCGAGAGATTGATTATAGTGACTATGAAGATTATGAATCTGCGATTTGTAGATAATCGTGCATTTTGTAAATTTTGAATCTGTGTGATCGATTTTTTTTCTTTAAATTCAGCGATATAATATGAGAGCGTTGGGTGTGCTTAATCAACGTTACATGTTTTCTAACGAAGCATTAATGAAGTTAACCTTTTGTGATATTACTGTCGTAAGAACGTGTTACCAGATTGCAGATTATTTTAAGCCTAACGTTTAAAAATTTCCTGATAGATATATTTGTGTTCGAGAAAGAGATTTTCACGAACCTGTATAACAAACCATTGCAAACCGTGTACGTACGTTGTGGACTCAATGAACTTAAGAGATGTTGATTTTGAAATCATTTATTCGCATAAGCAATGGTTTATCATACGGACCAAGCAGTTCCCGTAGTTCTTCCATAACTTCCACATAAATGTGTCAGCGTGTATATGAATCCTATGAAAGTTTAAAGTATTAATTCAACCAATGAATGAACTGCCGTCCAAACTGGTGAGGAAACACCTATGTAATGATTGGTAGGTTTGTGAATTTCGATGTTAACCCAGACTTAAAATTATTGATGTTCATTTGTCAGGATTGTATTGAAGGAATAAGCCTAACGTGGGTATAATCTCAATCTACAAACTTCTTCAGAGTTCCCTTATGTGAAATCCCTATGTAATATACTAACCGAAAATAAATGATGTTCAAATAACATGCATTTTTGTTGTATTTTAAAGGATTGAATCCTTATTAGATCCAAAATGCGTAAATTTTTTTGATTTTATTAAGGAATCACCTTCTCAAACCTGTTTCATACCTTCTGCCTATCTGTCACAATGTTATAACAATGTTACATTTAATTTAAATGTATTGATTTTCACGTTAAGACCAAAAAGAGTGACATACCCGTATGGGCTAATGTTTGTGCTCGGTGCAATTTTAGAAAAAATTGTTCAAGAACTTATATTCTTCCAATTTATGAGACCTATTAAATAAATAAGGAATTTATGAGACCTATTAAATACTTGATCAAAAAGGAAACTAACATTACTTATGTTAAATACAGGTAATTTTTAAGGTAAGTTGAAGGTAAGTTTGTAAATATTGCTGTTATAGAATTTCAAAATTCATGATCAAGTTTGCTGTAACAGTCCTAAACTACACTCGAGGACAGACAGTTAATGCATCGACAAGTACGTTAAACTGGTATCGTTTGTGGTCCTCACATATGGCATCATCTAATTCTGAACGAAGTCGTTGTATGCCTTGAATTTTCTACACACTATTACCGTACTTCAACAGAGAGAACAAAAAACGCATGAGGTAGATGAGGTCATCAACTACTGACCCTGCAATGCCTCCTACCAAGAGAGCCAAGGGTTCGAGTCCCGACGGGGGCAGGATTTTCTACGTTTGCTAGATAGCTAGGTCGAAATCAGCTGCTGTCTGGAGGAAAATTTTAGAGGCCGGGTGCTCTGGTCGATAGCTTTCCATGGTTTCTCTGATCAACATCAGACGAATACTGGTGCATACATACACTAACAAACGGGCCAATGACCTTGTGGTTTTTCCCTTCCTTTTTCTTGTCCTATACTCACCCCTTACACACACACACACACACTTACGTACATACATACGTACTACCCTACACTACCCTACACTACACTACCACACATGTCGGAAGCCTAGTATTTGTTCCCGCTTGGCGGATTTCCGCTGGTGGGAGACGCCTGGTTGGGGGAACCCCGCAAGACTACCTATAGGTTGGTGCCTGACCGCACCATCAAAGGGGAGAGAACATCACAACTAGCGGCCATAGCATTTAACGCGCCCGGCAAAACTAGGAATATTCAATTAAAGGGAGAACAAATACATTTTACAAACAGGAGCTGGGTATTGATTGGAATGCAACTGTAATGACATCTATGTGAATAAGTGAATCATATTTGAGTCACGTATGACGGATTTTAAATCTCCAATTCAGGTACTAGAAACCATAAATTTACGCAACAAGGTGCCTTGAACAGACATTTCAGTATTCATCACAGTAAAAATTCAATATAAACAAATTACGCGTCATTAAAAATGTGCACATCAACAATGGGGAATCTAAAGTACTTATATGGCAATTTGGTAAATAATGGGAATATAAGTAAAGGGTAATGTGACTGGGAAAAGAGTGTAACCTGTGGTGATTATATACTCAAATGGACTTGTGAGAAATTTCCATTGGAATTAGTTAATTGCATAAAAGGACTAAATAATCAAGTATTCAAGAAATAAACAATATACGGTGTTCAGACGCCATTAGCCAAGGATCAGAAAAGAGAGGGCGTGAAAGGAAGGAGGCGATCAGCGCGATCAGAGAAATGAAGGAGAAACGGAAATGGGACGTTACTGCGCAGCTTAGGTAAACAAAGGAACAGAGCGTTTTAAGGAGGAGGTAGAAGGTGTTCCGACACAGAATGTTCTGGTATGAATATTTAGGTTATGGTTGTCCAAAATCGGGCCCGCGATGCCATTTGTTCTGTCCCACGAAAAGTTATTAGTCTAAAGTGACAGTCCCCTACATCCATGTCGAGCGAGAACACTGTGCATCTAGCGCACCCACCCTGTTAGGGACAACGCCACCGTAATGTAAAAATAGGTTAAGTTCAGATTTAAGATTTTTTCTGGTAATTCATACATAAATTTAAATTCATCAAAATGCGTTTCACAGCGTAATGCTTGCTACGGCCTGATATCTCGCACGACTCCATTCCCTCCCTCGCATTTCAAAGTATCCGGGTAAAGTTCTGGGATCAGTAATACGGAGAAGTCAGCTGTGGATCGGCTGTGTAATGAAAATATGGCCCGCAACCATATTACAGGTTTTAGTTGTGGCCTTTGAAGCCTTGGAAGTTGGACACCCCTGATTTAAGAAATGGTAATAATGTCTTACCGCGAGATGAAAGAACTCAATCTGTAATGTGATCTCTAGGTTCCCTCCACAACTGAGGTGCCGCAAATGGCATAGATGGGAGGGTTTAATGCAACCAGCCTCTTTAATAGCGGGATCAACGTAAGCAACTGATCTGTGGTACCCAACACTTACGATCATCTACCTTTGATTCAAAATGAAACTCGAACGGCTATTGACTTTGAGTTGAGCAATGAATTGTCTTTGAGACTTAGTCGTAAACTCGCCACACTCATAATAGATCATGTTTAGGGAATTAAAACACTTCCTAGACATCGCTGAATAGTATAAGAAACACGGCAAACTTGCAAATAATATTCTTCACGATAGCGGATTAACACACATCGAGAACAGATATAGTGTGATCTCACTATCGATTGACTAATGCAACTGCAACTTTCTTTTACCCATCCCCAATGGCTAACTCCCCCTCACCTCTCTACTCCCAGCATTAGGCAATAATTTCCCTAAAGTAACAGAATATGATAGACGACATTACATCATAAATATCGCAGTCGAGAGCGGTTAAAATTGCGTTTCGAGAAGAAAGTTTAAGTGATAGCGAAAAATGGTTTTCACCACTGTCATGGGGGAACCGAACTACATAACTATCACATATTTTTGTTCTGCGACAAATTTCATGGACGCACTGTGTAACCATTCACACAAAGAATAACTTACGCGCAGCTAGACGGAATGTCAGGTCTGTACTCTAGGGGCTTTAGAATGCTTTCAGAATAATTAATGATATGGCTCTGAGCAACAAAGTCGCAACGGCAGCGTCTTTTCTGAGGTCCTAGGGCTCGAATCCCGACGGAGGTCGATTTTCGTTACTAAGTTGCTAGTTAGATATGTCAGCGCAGCGTACGTCTGGAAGATAATTCTAATACCCGGTTGCTGTGGTGGGCAGTTTCTGCAGTTTCCCCGATCAACGCCAGGGAATCTTGGAACCGTACTTAATGAGCAAGAACCGCGCACGATCTTTCCTTCCTCATCCTTTTGGCGTTTATCGGCCCCATTGTCAGTTCGGACGATTTCGCGATAAATAAAGGCAGTTTCTTTTAAAATAATAGTAGAAACCAAAAGTATGCAAGCTGAGTTCACTTGAACAAAAGAAAAAAGTCTCAAAGAAGAATCAGTAACATATGCAACTGCTTCAGTTGTTCATCTGAAGTGGATTTGATCAATTTGTTTACGTCATTTTTCTTTATTTTTAGGGCATTTTAAAATGATTTAAAGAGCATTTTATTAATCATTTTCGGCAATGTTTTAGGTCATCGAAATCCGCTTCCTAGTTATAATAATAAAAATCGTAAATGATGAAACTAGTAATAGATGTAATTCCATGCCTAAACAAAGACATAGAGGGAAAACTGGGGGACCCATCCTTAACCCAAGGATACGCTACCCCTCATGCGGTCAACCACAAACCCGCACAATCCCCTTTCGCCCACACTGTTCTCGCCCTCGTCGCTAGAGCATGGTGAAGGCTGATCTCCCATCACCATATGTATACATATATAAGATATTATGTATTAGAAAGTATCCACCAAAAAGAGATGATTGTGAGACTGGCAAGAAAACAATATGAATTTCATTGCATTCACTCCAATGACGACTGATTATCCCGGCAGTAGGCGCGTCAAGTTTCACGAATCGAAGTGAGGTGCGCGTGCTGACTCAGTCACCAGCAGTCAAATGTCTACAAAGCAGTAAGTAACGCATTCTTTTGTTTCTTTAATCATTACGTATTTATTTTAGTATAACGATAGGGTTTCTTATGTTATAGACGATAAACTATAATTCTCTACAACTAAAGTTATTTATTTCTTTGGAGTTTCACCATATTTTACGAAATTCTTTAGTCGTAAATATTAGTATTCTTTTTAACCCAATTTACATATTTTAAAACTGGTACATTGTAATATGATAAATACAATATTTAGATATTTACATCCACATCAATTACTTATAAATCTATAGAAAATATGTAAAATTAGCTTTTCTCCATCAATACGTACATTACAAAACACTTATTTATTCGTAAAATGTTTGAGTTTGTAATAGAATTTTAATGTTATAAGAGAAGATAGTGATAAAAAAGGAAAGTTCCATTGGTAGTACAGTAATCGCATAGTAGCATTGGAAAACATAGCTTGTTTGCAGATCGAAAGAAATGCAGTTTGAATTAGTGGTGCTAAAGAATGACACACACTTTCTCGTACTAGTTTAATCTATTTAGTCTGAGCAAGCTTTTTTATTTCACCTCACCCATATCCCAGCTGCCATCTATTGCCACCTAAAGGGTATCGTTTCACACTTCCTCAAGTTTTCCTGATCGTTGAATTGATACATGTCTTCAAAAATATTACAGAAGAGTACAACCTAATCCTTAAGAACATTTTCGGTGAAAACTTTTGAGCTGTGGTTGAAAAATTGTGGTTTGAGCGTTTTTAAAAAGGCGCAATTTCGAGCCAATTTTCACAAACCAATTGAAAGTAATTTGAAGAACTTGCACTAATCACAGTAATAATGTATTTAAAAAATCCATTAAATCCACAACACTACATAACTTTCTCTATACTACGTAATCAGTATACCGGGTGTACCGTTTAAAATTGGTTTTGGGAGTATCTCGAAAAGTGCACATCGCATCCAGAAAAGTGGGCAAAAAAGTTGTTTGTATCAACGGGGGACATCCAATGATACCAGACTCGGCCTCACACCCCTACTCCCCGTGGGTAGGGGGTGAACTAAAAACGTTAAATAGGAACCCCCTTTTTTATTAAAAATTTGGATTCTCCGAGGGAAAACGTTTGTATTAGTGAGGAGTTTCTTGCAAATTACTGAATATGTATTTTTTTTAATTTGATGCGTAATTGTCGAAAAAACTCAATTTAAAGTGTTTTCTTGCTTATTTTTGTCGACTACAGCGCCGTCTATCACAAAAAAATGTAAATACAAAAGTTACGTATTTTTCCCTAGAGAATCCGCCTTTGTAATAAAAAGTAGGGTTTCTACTTAATTTTTCGCCACCCCCACCTGCGGGGTCAGGGGTGTGGGTGTAGGATCTAGTCTGGTATCATAGAATGGCCCCCGTCGATACAAACAACTTTCATTACCCACTTATCTGGATCCAATGCGCACTTTTCGAAATATTCCCCAAACCAATTTTAAATGGATGAACCTGTATACGCACGCATACAAGAAAGAAGTAAAGCAACGGGCATTGTATGTTTGTTCATAAAAATATAAAAAAGGAGACTGAAAAGCGTAAATGGTAAATAAAAATTGTATATTTTATTTATTTATAACATACGGGATTTTCATCCGTGTACATTTTGGGCATCGCCTCTTCATAAAGCCAGGAGGTGCTACTGACTCTCACACAGGATTACATCTTCCAGGTAAAGGCTTCCTCTCGTATCTCGCCTCTCAGAGACCTGCAGTAGAGAGCTACCTCTATTATGTAATTGAATCTGTCATAACGAAATGGCCACATCTCTCCTTCACTTGTTCGGCGCTCGCACGTTCTTGGAAAACGAAACATTTCTGTAGAAGAGATATTTTCGAAGGAAACAGAATCGCACCTGCTGTACCGCTTGAACGAACAGCGGAGACGTGGCGTTTTCACATGTACGAAAGCTTTCTGAAAATTGAGAATCAAACGGTGAGGTCGGCTCATCTTCGCAAACATTGAAAATGTAGCCTTTTTTAAATAACAGATTCAATTGACACTTCTGTACCGCCGCCTGACACTTCTTACATTCAAGAAGAAGAATCCTTATTTGTTGGGCCATTTTTTAAAATACTTTTTTTTGTTTTTTGTTTTGTTATGTGTGTGTGTGTGTGTTTTTGGAAAGTACAAGACTTAAAAACTGACATCTATATGCCTTGGAATAAAAATATCCATCAATCTGTATTCTCACATCTTTTTAAATATGGAATTCGTTCTCAGAAACCATCATTCCAATATTTTATGTCTGAATGTTGTTATTGGGTCATGTTAGATACACAGATTATTTTCTACACGCACAATTCTTTTTACAATGGATCCCCTCCAAAAATTATTTTCACAAAAAAAATCGACATACATGTAACAGAACCTCTGCATATGCCTCAGCACAATATCACTCGCTCAACCTTTTAGCTACAAGGAACAGCTTCAAAATTGCCTCAAATTCATCCGCAAAACTACACCTCCGTTCCAGTCTATCTCGTCTCTCTGTCTGGCGCAACGGGGCGTCGCGCTCTGTAATTGCCACAGCCAGCATGCCCTCGCAGCGGCGGCTACACGCAGACGAGGTGAGAATGAGGGGTCGCTACCCTTTAATTTCCAGGGCGCGGGCAAAAACGGAGGTACTGGAGGAGGAGGAGGAAGAGGAGATTGAGGTCGAAGGGAACAAGCGTTGCTGCCACATCCACAGCCTCCAACTCCACACTTCACCGCCAGCGCCGTACGTCCGCTGCTAGGTCTGCCACAGCAGCCATCGTTAGCCGTCGCTCACGCCACCGTTGCCGCTGTCACTAGCGCCGTCACCACCAATACCACTACTACCACTTCCTAGCCGTCAGCATCAGTACTAACACTATGGCTTCTACACCCTACACCAACACTACAACCACTACCAACAGACATTGATATCGACACCTATATCGACAACCGGAAGGCAATCCATACCTCATCCATAGTCAACTTCACAACCACCACTACCACGACTACAAGTTCATCCACCACCCCCATCAATACTACCGCCATCACCACCAACACAAATCCACCATCACCTACCTCACCATCACCACCACCACCACCAGTAAAGCTTCAGCCGCTTTCAACCCCACATCTAATACAGACTTCCCGCCACTGTTTTCCGCAGCTTTGCTGCTATGGAGACACCATTTGAGGTGAAGACCAGAATTCGAAAGTTTAGCACACGGTAGATATAGGTGAAGTCTCCTCAGCCACCACATAGTATCAAGTTATTTACTTTATAACGTAACAATTACCTATTAAATAAAAAACTAAAAACATTTTCCACCATTATCAGCACCACCGTGGTTGGAGCAACTCTACCGCGCATTTCCACCACCATCACACCACCACCACCATCACCACTATCACCACATACCACCATAATCACCACCATCACCATTACCACCACCACAAAACCACCACCTCCATCCACCAAAACCACCACCACAACTTCCGCCGCCAGCCTCGCCACCTCCCCCGCCCCCGCGGCGCCCAGGTGCAGCGCGCCCACGTTGTAATGTTAGCGCTGACTGATTCCGCCATCGCCGCGCGCGGCGGCAGCGGCTCCTCAATTTACTCGCGGAGGCGGATTAATCTGAGACATTCGTCAGGCGGCTCCGCGCCGACGGCCGCTCGCGCCGTGCGGCGCCCCGGGCGGCCACGCCCACACGCCCGCCGCCCGCCGCGCGCCCACCGCCCGGGGCGAAAGAGTGGAGCTGGCGCGGAGGCGGAAGAGGTGAAACATGTGTGGACCCCTAGCAGGGGTACGAGAGAAACCTGTGTGGACGTAGCAGGGGTACGAGAGAAACCTGTGTGGACGTACCAGGAGTACGAGAGAAACTTGTGTGGACGTAGGATGATGGTGGCGGTGATGCTGATGATGGTGGTGGTGATGGTGGGGTAAACAGCGATAGAGCTGCCCCATCCACAGTGGTGCTGGTGATATTTTGGTGGAAATATTTTTTAATTGTTTTATTTAACGCAGGGGTACGAGAGATACCTGTGTGAATGTAGCAGGGGTACGAGAGAATGAGACTGGTTGCGGAGGTTCTGCGAAACTGACGTAACATAACTAAAAGGAGGATGAAGTAGGTGGTTTGATGCAACAACTAGAAGAGTTATCAGAGCCGATAGATGACATTTCAGGATTCTAGAAAATTAGATGACGTATGAAGCGCTGGTCTGGTTCAACGACTTGCACAGTTTGTCTATCTATTTCGTGAATTAATTACACGTTTCGCCCGGGACGAAGGAGTAGAACTGTCGCGTGGGCGGAAGCGGAGAACTTGCGGAGGTTCTGGGAAACTGGTTGACGCAACGGAAGGTGGAAGTTATATGTAGGTGAAGAAGGTAGTCTGATGCAGCAACTAGAAGTGGTATAAGAGACGATACATGGTATTTCGATGTTCTACAAAATTGGACGATGAATGAATCAAAGGAATTGTAAACAATATTTTAAATAGTAGGTGAGCCTGATAGAAATCAGATTGAAATCAGACGGCATTGACAGTAAACTATCTAAGAGTACTTTGCAATGACTTATTGCGTTGTAATAGTTTAAGTTGAAATGTCTTCTCTAATCTTTAACAATTATACGCTAATGTAAATGGACGGTGTGAGACAATTTTTAATGAATTACTTAATTTGTCTATATAGTTTGTGAATTAGATACTCTTTCAACAGTTCATGAAGTTACAATATGCTATGCTTGGAGCGACTCTGACTGAGATGTAAATATGGATGTAATAAAGAAGTAAACTCTTTAGTTGACATCCCACTTTGACATCAGTTGTAGACTAGGGGTGCGACATCGATTACGATGTTTTTAAAACATCGACGTTTTTGTAGAAACATCGATGTATTAACGCCGATGTTTTTTTAATATCGATGTTTTGTGAACGATGTTTTTTTTCCGATGTTTTGTTTCTAAATGAAAGATTCCCATGATCACTATACTGTAAAAGTTAAAATATGAAATAATAACTGATGGTAACACTGTTGTTCATGTATTGGAACCAAAGGAACGCTATTTGCACTACCTTCATTGACCAACTCTCGCACCCGCGATGACCTCTGTGGCGTAGGATTTACTCTTTGTTCATATTATTTTTGCACATTGAGATACGGCCAACAAGTACGCTGTGAGCGTTGCATCTGCCCCTTTTTCTCGCACCCTTATTCGGCGAATTCATAAAAAAGAACACTCATATTAAATTTTAATGCACACGAATTTAATGTTAGCGGTTACTAAAACAATCTAAAAACATCGATGTCGAAAAACATCGATGATGTTTGTTCGATGTATTTTTAGCATCAATGTTTTAATTTTGAACATAGATGTTTGCTAACATCATTCTTTTGTTATCCATATCGCATCTCTCTCAGACTGCGTGTGTAATCGCGCCGTGTCGTTGCAGATTTTCCTAGAAGCCGATCTCCGTCTTCACATCCAATTTCTTTTTCCCGTCCCCCCGCTGCGATCGCAACAAGTCTCCATCGTCTCCTACACATCCCCTCCGCTGTTATACAATCTCGTGAGAGCGGTATCTCTGTAAGTCGAGGGTCGGTCCACGGTCAGGCACCAACAGGGAAGCATTGCTTCGCTAGCCACTTTCGTGCCATTGCAAATTTACGGCTACCTGCTTCTATGGAAACGATGATGTACCGGCTAGCGTATTGGACTGTTATACTCAATTTTGCGGGTTCAATTCTGATCCAAACCGTGAACTGTTTGGGCTGAAAAAATCCTCGGTACGCCTTCCTTCGAAGGTAGAGTAAAGGAGGGAAAGTAAAGCCGGCTTTCCCATGTTAGTAGATTTACTTGCATGTAAAAGATCAAGCCTAAATGAAGCCATTGAGCTTAATTCAAATAGCCAGTTTCGTAGCCCAAGAAATACCTCCTTTCTCCGCTAATGGGTGAAAGGAGCGTAGCAAAATATGCGTGGCGAGGTGGAAGAGCGGGCCTAATAGCTCGAGTCTCGTTACGTAAAATAAGGTATCAATTCAATTCAATTCTAATTTGCACATCAGGTTGTTGGTATTTTAGACTCTCAACCCCCCCTCCTCGTCGGTCGGTTTGTAGAAGGAGCATCGACAGTCGAGTTATATGTCTTAAATTTTAACCAATTAATCTTTTGTTATTATTTATTTTACATATTATTTTCTACATATCGAAAGACTTAAAACCTAAGCGTTTTATTCTTAGATCTTGCACATGTGTAACACATCACTTCGACATTTTCAAAAATTCTCGCATTTTATGCAAGAATACGTGCATCTTTTTATTGTTAGTTTAACAATTTAAAAGTAAACTGCTCAGCGAGTAGCTCATTTTCCAGGTCTAAAGCTGTCATGATCCAAATGTTTGCTCCAAATGTTTAACATTAACGTTTCTATTCCGTCGCCATTTGCGTAACTCGCCGTTTCGTTATGACGCTCAGTCCTTCATGTTTCTAGCACATCATGAATCCCTCCATAATTGGGTCATTTTTATTGCGGCGTAATGCTTTTATTGTATTGATTTGCGACTTGTTGTAAATAATAATTTAATAAGAATCATGTTATCCAAGGAAGCTGCCAAAGAATGACATTATCTTACAACAATACTTCAATAGACCACAGAACAGAATTCTGAACTTGGTGCTACATAAAACAAGAGCTATAGGTACTGCATGAATAATGCAAACAAATTTTCATATCAATACGAACATTTTTCAAAAATATTCATTGTCCCCGGAGCCATTTTTATTAGTGTGATCTCATTATCTCGACTATTGTCGCAAGGTGACTTCTATTACAAACCCAGTGATCATGATGGAGTTAATTATTTCGGCTTTCCTGACCCATCAACGGCCATGACCATTAGTCCCATAAGAGTAGCGCATGGTTTATCACAGGAGGTGGAAGTGTACTTCCCCCGAATAGTGAGATCTGGCTCCGATCCACAGGTCGGTTTGCTGGAATTTCCCAACCAGGTATCTACCACCAACGTGTCACCTCCGCAATTGGGACAAACTCTAAGCTCCTGACTGGTCTCTTGCTGAATGAGGTGGTGCAGTTAACGTGTGTATGGACAAGGGCGAGAATAGGACGAGGAATGAGTAGAATAGATCTCGCGTGGTCCGTGGCCGTTTGTTAGAATAATGATGATGATGATAATGATGAAATACCAGCGAAGCTTCTTCATTCTTGATCTTAATGGTTGGTAAGTAAGATCTTAATGGTTAAAAGTTGGTAGAAAGGAAATAAGGTGTCGTAGAAAACGAGGAATTATTTGTCAAGTGCTGACCTACCAAAAGTGGATTCGGACTACACATCTTCTTAGAGGAAGTAAGTTACTACAATCACGAAGAAGATTTATTCACTTTTTCGTAACTGCAACCCGGAAATAAGAGATTTTCTGTCAAAAATTGGTCGTTCTTTTCTTAAAGCATTATAAAACTTTCTCTATCTTACGTAAGCAGAGAAAGTAAAAGCGAAAGAACTCAGAAAAGAAAATCTTCCTGGAACAATAAAATTGTCTAAATGGTGAAAAAAGATAGATCAAGATACAAATTTGGAAAATAATTTTATGTTTTAAATAGGGAAGAATGAAGCTAGATAGGGAAGCTACTCGGCATTGAAAAGAAGGCGTGAGAAAAACATATTCGGGTTTAAATAATTACTACTGAATGAGTATAATCGGCAATCACATGGCATATTTGGCTATAAGGTTAGCCTTAGACTTTATTGCATCATCCAACTCGATAGTGAGTTAAAGGACGGTCTTGAAAAAGAAGAGTTGGTAAGGGGCGCTTTACCTGTTCCTTGCGAGACCAGCTCCGCCCTCAAGGTATTTCCTTCGCGATACATAAACGGAGCGGTCCTAAATTAATGTAACGAACATTCAGTGCATGTATAGGGAGGCTGTAAGATCGATAATATTTGCCAACGTGGTGAGACATTTAATATAACAAGTTACGCAAGTCATATTTCTGACAGCGCGTCTCTGAACGGTAGGCAAAACATCGTGCATTTGTGTCTGGCGGGAACACGAAATCTTAGTTGATTGATTCATTTATTAGAGACTTCGAGTGCGTACGGCCATTAGTCCCGTAAGTGTAGAGCATGTTTTCATCGACGGAAGCTGACGGTGATTTTCCTTTGCCGAGTGCCAGAATCCAGTATAGACTTACGTCACCTTGTGGAAATTTTTCCTAACCAGGTTTCTCCCATCAGCGGGCCACCGCCCCATCCGAGGCAAGCTCTAAGCACCCGACCGGTCTCCCGACAAGTGTGATAGTGTACTGCAGATGAGTCTAGGTGTAAGTACGGGGTAATGATGAAACAAGGAACTGGAAGGAAAGATAGTGTGTGGCCCATGGCCCGTTTGTTACGGTACCGCTTCGGCATTCGGCTGGTGTTGAACGAAGAAACAACGGAAAACTACCTATTAGAGAAGCCGTCCGCTTGAATTCTCCTCCCGAAAGTGGCTGAATTCGACCTAGCTTTCTAACTAGAGTTGGAAATCCTACCATCGTCAGGACGCGAACCCTAATACCTCCCGACCAAAGGCACTCCAATGATATCAATTGATGCCCTTAGGCAGCTTTGACACACAAAATCTTTTTAAAAAATTGGTCTCGACTGTTCAACTTCGTCTACATTTTTTCTCAAAGTGATGGTCATGATATTTGATGGGTAACGATAATCTAAACCAGGTAACGGTATCCTGACGCATATAAGGTGATCAATAAAGACAAAAACGAAGTGTATTGACACCGGACACAATGCACAATAGTGCAGTGCGGTGAGTGACCCTGCAGTCTCTTGTAATATTAGATTATTACTATTATTATCACTACCATTATTATCACTATCACTATTATTATGACTATTATTATTAATCAATTTGTTTATTTTCTGAACCACTTCCATCCAGTTGTTTCCAATTACAATCAAACACCTTTTATCATCCCTAATTTTTTTATCAGATTCGTAATGAGGTGAGTAAGCCGACTCAAAATAGCAGCGGAAAGTCAGGGAGCGTAATAAACGGGGGACGCCATGCAAACCATTTAATCGCCACGAAACTGCGGCTCGGCGCAGGGGCAGGTAGGGCCGAACCAATATGGCCACGGAACCCCACTTCCGCAGTTGCGCCGCTCGCCGCCTACACGCAGCCGAGCCACAAGCAATCGATGGGCTTCCCTGTGCAGCACTCGATTGTCGAACGGAGTCGGGCGGGTGAGGGAGGGGAGGGGAGGGGGAGGGGAGGGAGGATCACGAGGGCTCGGCGCGGTGAATTCTGCTATCCTTACATTTGATCGCACAATGCACCATTTTCTCTTGGATACTCCGAACAACGGCTTTCCAGTGCCGCGAAACGGATGCGATGGCGATGGCGGCCCAGCTGCTGTCCTCCGCAGGCCTGCAGCCGTCTCTCAATCCTGACGCGACCGTTCCACGTGCGTTTGAGCTGCCCGCTACTTGCTCCCGCAGCGAGCCACAGCTCGAGTATCCCCCTCCCCTTCCTACCCCACGGCTGTTTCTCTTTGCTTCGGCGCCGTTTTATCCCACTACCATCCAGATTGCTAGGCTACTCAATGTACTGCGAATCGTACCTTCACTCCTATGCACCACCGCCCACATTTTCAGAAGTCAGCACCACAGTCGACACATCACCCCAACCAACTCCGCCATCACCATCCTACAAATCGCGCATCCCAAGCAATCCATCACGCCCGCCACCAAATGTTATCACCGAACCCGCCAGAGGAGCAATGGCCAGCCCTTCACATCTCACCCTCCACAACGCGCTATCACCAAATCATCAGCCTTGCACCACCCCATATGCACCCCTCCTAGTCATGACATCATAATCACCAACTCGCCATCAAGCCTTGCTCACGACTACTTCGCCATTAACGCATGTCAGCACCACTCGCAAGAAAGTCACATGAACACCTTTGAAACACCCAATCACACATCGCACAACCAAACTACAGTACATCCGTCAACCCTTGAAACACGCCACCCTCACTGCAGCCACCAGCCGGCGACTCGACCCGCTGCCACCACTCGCCTTTTTTTTGGACTGGTCGCATTATTCACTGGCGAAAACATTCGCGCGATTCCGCATTCACCTGTCATCATTCACGCATCACATGCCAATCTTTATATCGCGTCACAATCATCAGTGTTATCTCCCTCCACCTGCCAACAACGTCATCAGACTCATGAACGTTTTATCACACATTACTTGAACCACCGCACATACAATAAAGCACGCACCGATCATTTAATGTCGCTAAATGTCTCCAAACACTCATACCAGTTTGTATCTCGTTGATTTTCCTTCAAATAACCTTTCTTGATATCACACGTGATTTAAGGTGCGTTTCAATTACCAACTACTTATCACAAACGGTCTCCCGCATCTCCATGATCACCTATTCAACACGGTACCTGACTTCTCTTCCGAACACGCACTCTAAGCAGCTCAGTTATTTTCTCTGTGCAACGTAACACAAACTAGCTAAGATCATTTCATAATCTGCGATATCTGCGTCTAAATCTGGAAAAAAAAACAAACCATTTAAGTAATCACCAATATTATCTCGCTCTCACAGAGCAGTCACCAAGTCGTCAAGGTGATACGGAATGAAAAACTAAATCGCCGTGTTACGTTGCAGAGTATAACTTCTTCTGTATCGATTCATTTGATTTTGTTTTATAGCTTGAGGCTAACCATAGCCAACGAGAAAATCTTGATGATTGGCACCACACATGATTTTTATTCTTATTTATCCTTTCCTGCCACGCATAACAATCTTCCGTCACAACCATCTCACGTCAACTACGCAAATCTCCGTTCACAACCTCTCCGTCACAAACTCTATCTCCGTCACAACCATTCCGTCACAACCACTCTCCGTCACAACCATCTCCGTCAACAACCACTCCGTCCGTACAAACACATCTCCGTTTCCAAGACCATCTCCGTCAAACCATCTCAGTCATCACCATTCACGTCAGCAACCATCTCCGTCTCACAACTCTCGTCACAACCATCTCCGTACACAACCATCTCCCGTCACAACCATCTCCTCACAACAATCTTCCGGTCACAAGCCACTTGATCGTACAAACATACCAACTCCGTCAAACCAATTCTCCGTACAACCATCATCTCGCACAACCATGCTCCGTTACAACCATCCCCGGTTACATAGCATCTCCTAGCACAAGAACCATCTCCGTCACAAACCTCTCCAGTCACACCATATCCGTCATAACCGCGTCGTCTGCCCATATATTTACATTCTACCATATGCATACCAACAAATGTTCTCCGCTCAACACCTTCAGCCGAATCTCGCCCTCCTCTCGTAGCCCACACTGCACGATCCCAGCTCGGACCGCAGACAGTGAAACACTACCGCTGCGGATTCGCATCGATTTTTCTTTTTCCTTCCACGCAGAAGGCGCTTAGATGCATTCATATATGGATCAATAACGTGATATGGAATAGGCAGAAACGAAGATAATATTCGCAAAGAGCAAAAAAAAAGACAAGGAGGATGGGCGAAGGGAGGAATTAAGGTGCGCCGGTTTCAACTGCCGAAAGTCTGGGGCGGGGAAGTGGGGAAAGCTAGATGTTTTTCGTCCTAGGCTGCCTCCACAGTTGCTCCTCGCGCGACGTTTCTTGTCGACGCCCGGGCGCTGCTTGTGTCGGGTCCCCAAATTCACTTCCTTGCGAAGAGCTGTTCTGGCGGGGCACCCTGTGCCGCAAAAAAAAAAAACGACGAGAAGAGCACTCCCAAGACGAGTTCTGGGTGCTTGCCCGACGGCTGTATGCTACCGCTTAGCCATCCGCGGCGGAAGCGCGGTGGGGCGGGCAGGTGCGGAACCAGCGGGGCGGGGACGAAAAAGCGGGCGGGGCGAAGCGGGGGCGGCAGCCGAGGCGGGGCGGGGCGCAGGCGGTGGGCTCTGGGCGAGGCGGGGCGAGATATGTTTGTCATTGGGGGGGGTTTTGTTTCTTTTTCTAATTCTTAACACTTTAGTCATACTCTTGTCGGTGATCGGACTGGAACAATGTGTGGTGGTATAAACTACGAGAATCATTACTTGAGGTACAACCTCTGTTTTTTTTTTCTTTTTTTTTTTTTTTCATAACAGAAAACACGGTAAAGATTATAAAAAACAGTATATTTTTTCAGGCCACAGTATAGACATTAAGTATATCTACAAACTCATCGATCGAACGAGGCAATAATCCGACAAACAAAAAAGGCGAGCATAAAAAGAAGGGTCAATCCAAAATGATATAACGCATTTTCAGACAGTGCCGTCCGTATCCCACTTGGATTATAAATATCTAGAATAGTGTTTTTGTTAGAGAACAAAGAAAAAAAAAAATAACAAAAAATCCCAAAAAAAAAAAAATTGTCACT
>BOPP01000204.1:1878519-1889637 GCA_017312745.1 Gryllus bimaculatus
GGTTCAAGCGGTGTCCCAATGAGAGAGAGAACGTGAGAGGAAAATCTCTCGCAAGTCGACTTGTAAGTCATCGTTAGACTCCACCAACGAACAGGCGACAAACACCGCCACCTCCCAGGATAAAAGCATTCACTACACTGATGGCATTAAGAGTTGAAATGTCCGGAAACAACCAACCAATCCGCCCTCTCCGCCTTCAGGCCCGCAAACCTCTTTCCTCCACGTCCTGCCCCCCCTCCACTGTGCTGTGCCCTTTCTCGCACAGTCATGGCTCTCCCAAATACATGTAGTGGTTATACACTGTATAATGAAAAGTATCTGGACACGTCTAAAATGGTGTTATGGTGTGAACGTGGTTTTCATAGAAGGGGCTTCCACCCCTTGTTTTTTGTGTGGCACTATCACGGCACAGGCGTACGTTGATGTTTTGAACTAATTCTTGCTTCCCCACTGTTGAAGAGCAATTCGGGGATGGTGATTGCATCTTTCAACACCTGTTCATACTGCACGACCTGTGGCGGAGTGGTTACACTACAATAACATCCCTATAATGGACTTTCCTGCATAGAGTTCTGACTTCAATCCTATCGAACACCTTTGGGATGTTTTGGAACGCCGACTTCGAGCCAGGCCTTACCGACCTACATCGACACCTCTCCTCAGGGCACCACTCCGTGAAGAATGGGCTGCCATTCTCAAAGAAACCTTCCAGCACCGTTTTCTGTGGACACTAGCTCAAAATTCTGCATTTTCAGAAAAGCTCAAACACTATATTCTCAAATTTTTCTTCAAACTTTTCGAACGGATAGTGCTAATTGATACTCTTTAATATGACGTAAAGTTTATTTCGAGGCATTTGTTTGTTTTATCAAAAGTTATTGTTTGAAAGATCTCTCATGCTGTTAATTTGGACATTTCCAGCAATTTGTAAACACTATTGTATTTGTGAGTAAGTGTGCTTCAAATGAATTTTTTTGAAAACTCAAAACGTTGAAAAAGAGCTTCAAATTTCGAATTTACAGTAGCACTTAAACACCATTTTCTTGGCAATGGGTTCAAATGTTTCAAAGGAAATTACCGTTTAGTGCAAGGTTTTACTCTTCTTTAATATTCTTAAAATAATATATCCGTTCTACTTTTAGGAAACCGAAAAATTAAGAAAATGTCAAAATGCATGCGTTGCCTATTGACACCATTGTCGGTTTGGCGATTTCACAGTAACTAAAGACAGAGATAACCTGGTCTAGTCCAAACCAAAAGTTTGCAGAGTTCTCGTGAACGAAAAGAAGCACTCGATTACATCGGAAACGTCCACTATATCCAACTGACCTGTATTTTTATTTTCTCGTATGCGAAGTATAGATATAATTACGAACTGCCGCGGATAAAAGTGTAGATTGCATATCTGATCAGATTGTGTTAATTGGACGCAGAATAGGTCACACCAAGCTCACACATTCCTATCTGTTCATAGGGAAAATGGCTGTTATGTGTAATGTTTCAATGTATATTAACCATCTACGTCTGTGCTCCAAGGTTGATGTCGACCGGACGAGGCATGGTGTCAATAACGACATGTCAAGAGTATCAAAGGACAGAGAAAAATGCAGTCAGTTTCTCAATTATTTGAAGGGCATGTACTTGTACAGTGATAGATAAGAAAAATGCAAAACCCTGTTAATAATGTGATGTGATTGTTCCCATCCTAAGTGTCATAACATTTCATTTACAGAAATATTGTTATTATGTAGATGTCTCTAATAACCTTTTGTAGTTGATGGGACAAAATAAATAATTTTAAAAAAATGTGTTTATTCTTCGATAAAACAAACCTTTTGTACGTTCTTCATACCGGAAAAGTGGATTTTTTTCAAAACAAATCTGTCCACCCATCCGAATACAGCATTAGCGCCTAAGCAATTCACGCAATGTTCTTCAAGGCGATCATCCCCCTGATCGATCTAACCGTGCTCAAGTCCTTGCGAATTTGTTACGGTCTTTTAATTTTAGGGGGAGTTCCACTCCATACCACGTCATACCACAGTGCTCCATCCTACATCGCCCAGACCCGAGCCCTTGACAGGCAGCATTTACCCCGTCCGTCAACAGTTATTCAGTTAGGGATAGTGACCACAGTTCCATCTGTCGAATCAACTAACCACGCATTTCTGACCGTCTGTCGTACACTGAGCACCCTTGTACCATCGGAACAATGGCATACTAATTGTTATTAGTTGATCACAAACTTGAATTTGTCGTTGGTCTGCTATAGATATCACTTAGAATGTTTGATTCTGAAGAGAGAGGCTACAAGGCTGCTTTCCGCGCTCTGATCGATGGACCGATCACTTTCTCCCTCTGACCAATGGTCCGATGACTCTCCCTCTGACCGGTGGAAAGATCATTCTCTCTCCCTCTAACCGATCATTCTCTCTCCCTCTAACCGATCACTCTCCCCTCTGACAAATGGACCCATCACTCTATCCTCCTCTGACAGACGTACCAATCACTCTCTCCCACTCTGACCGGTGGATCGATTACTTTCTTCCTCTGTGACCGATGTACCGATCAATTTCTCCCCCTCTGACTGATGGGCCGATCCCTCTCTGTCCCTCTTACCGGTGGACCCATCACTCTCTCCCCTCTGACCAATGGACTCATCACTCTATCCCCTCTCACCGACGGACTGATCACTCTATCCCTCTGACCGATCATTTTCTAAACGATCTCTCTCTCCCCCTTGCCGATGGACCGATCACTCTTCTCCTCTGACTGACGTACCGATCACTGTCTCCCCCTCTGACCGACGGACGGATCCCTCTCTCCCCCTCTGTGCGGTGGACCCGCCATTGCAAGCCAGGGCCAGCTCCTTGGCCCACCATCGCACAGGGCGACGGACGCTCACCAGCGTCCCTTCCCTCCTCCTCGATTCGAGTGCGGCCGAGTCCCAGACCGCCCTTTGCCCGGACCGCTTCTCGGAAGGACGCGACCACCGCCGCCGCCGCCGCCGCCGCCGCCGCGCGCGCTGTGCAAGCGCCGGTGGCGGCGCGGCGCGGCGCCCTGAGAAGTCGCCGCCGCACGGACGACCAACGCGCGCAGCCCTGTCAATCCGCTCCTGTGCGCGGGATTTATTCCCGAAGGTCGGACCGTGTTTGCGAACACTCGCCTTTGTAAGACCCTTCCGCGGGCAAACCACTTGTGCTTCTGTGGTTCGACAGCCCCGCTTCAGGCCATGGCCGCTTCCGACACTCGTCGGAGGTTTCCGTCATCAATGGGGTAGGTCTTACGAGCACAGGCCCATCGCTCGGCCTACAGGTTGAGGGTGGGTAGAGTGTATGGAATCCGGGGCCCATTTTCTGGGTTGCTGCTCCGGATTTCGCCTGGATTTCAGTGATCGGTTTGTGATTTCGGGTGCGTCAACTGCAAAAGTCCAATAAGTTTAGTGCGTATCGGGAGGTGGTGGTGATCTACCCCCACTGGATGCTTAGATCTGTCCTACCTGACGGCTGGGTTTCCCCTACCAGGTATCTTCCACTAGCGATGCACCACCCCAGCCGGGACAAGTGTATGAGTGTTGTATAAGTAAAGGATGAGGATAGGGCAAGGAAGAGGAATGAAGGGAGTAATGCTCCGGAATTCGCCTGGTGTTGATCGAGGAAACCATGTAAAACTACCGATCAGAACAGCCGGCCGCAAGGATTCTCCACCAAACAGCGATTGAATTCAACCTAACTGGCAAGCTAGTGTTGAAAATCCTACCACTGTCGGCACTCGGACCTAGTACCTCCCGATCGGAGGTACTACAGTGACATCAGTTGATGCCCTGAGCCACCTGAGAGGGTGAGTAGAGCCTCCACGCCAGAGTCAAACTAACGAATCAGCGCCAACCTCTGATCAAGTTCATAGTAGACGGAAAAGTAGGGGACAAACTTTAGTGAGATATTCATGGGACAGCAGACGAGAGAAGCTATCAAGATTCATAAGTAACAAAACGAGCGACAAGATGCCGAACGCTTCACACTTAGGGCCCCTGCAACTGCCCCTGCCCACTCTCCCCGCCTCCCTCTCAGTCACTCTTTCCGCCACTTTGTATCTATGTCTATGCTTTTCTCTCTGCCTCGCAAAGCCTTTCCCTGCCTCTCTCCCTCTCTCTGTTTCTCCTTCTCTCAGTCTCTCTGGCGCTTTGAATGTACCTCCCTCCCACTGCCTTTCTCCGATCCCCTGCCGCTCTCCCTTTGTGTGCCTCCTCCCCTTCATCTCTCCCTCTCCTCTGTCTGTCTGTTCTTCTCTGTCTGTTCTGTGTCTGTCTGTCTCTCTGTTGGCTGTGTCTGTCTGTTCTCTCTGTTTGTCTGTGTCTGTCTGTCTCTCTGTCTGTCTGTCTGTCTCTCTGTCTTGTCGTCTCTCTCTGTCTCTCTCGTCTCTGTCTCTCTGTCTGTCTGTCTCTCTGTTGTCTGTGTCTTGTCTTGTCTCTCTGTTTGTCTGTGTCTGTCTGTCTCTCTTCTGTCTCTCTGTCTGTCTCTTGTCTGTCTCTCTGTCTGTCTCCTCTCTGTCTCTCTCTCTGTCTCTCTCTGTTCTCTCCCTCTCTCTCTCTGGTCTCTCTCTCTGTCTCTCTCTGTCTCTGCCTCTCTTCTCTGTCTCTCTCTCTGTCTCCTCTCTCTGTTCTCTCTCTTCTGTCGTCTCTCTCTGTCGTCTCTCTCTGTCTGTCTGGTTTTCGGTCTGTCGTGTCTTTCGGTCTGTCTGCTTTCGGTCTGTCTGTCTTGCGGGTCTGTCTGGTCTTTCGGTCTGTCTGTCTTTTCCGGTCTGTCGTCTTTCGGTCTGTCTGTTTCGGTCTGTCTTCTTTCGGCTGTCATGGCTTTCGGTCTGTCTGGTTTCTTCGGTCTGCTGTCTTTCGGTCTCGTCTGTCTTTCGGTCTGTCTGGTCTTGTCGGTCTGTCGTCTTTTCGGTCTGTCTGTCTTTCGGTCGGTCTGTCTTTCGGTCTGCTCTGTCTTCGTCTTGTGTCTTTCTGTCTGTCTGTCTTTCTGTCTGTCTGTCTTTCTGTCTCTGTCTCTCTGTCTCTCTCGGGTCTTTTCTGTCTCTCTGTGTCTCTCTCTCTCTCTGTCTCTCTCTCGTGTCTCTCTCTCTCTCTGTCTGTGTGTCTCTGTGAGCGCTGAACGATGTTCGCCCCGGGCGCGCGCAACGCGCAACATGGGCAGCGCCTCGCCGCGGTTTTTAGGTCTGCGAGCGCTCCCATGAATAATGATTTCTACTGGAAAATGTGTATTGGGAATTTTTGCTTAAATGTTTTATCATTACCACCACGGGCAACGAACCCTTCCGGCGCGTAGTTTGAATAATTCTAACCGCCCGACCGACACGCCCTCTGCCGCAATTTTCCTTCCAGCCTGCGATTAGCGTGCTAGTGCAGAGATTCGGTTTTGACGCTTTTGAGAACTCAGGCTATCTCCCAGCCCTTACAATAAGGCCTTCTTTCGCATAAATATCTTATAGGTGACATAGTTTCTTTCAGACAATTCATCTTTTTGATGGTAGGTAGGTATGACAAGAAAATCGATGTTTTCAAAACATCGATATTTTCCAGCAGAAAAATCGAAATATTAACATCCATATTTTTTCGTCATTTCGATATATTTGTCCAAAAAATCGACAGTTAAAAAAACTAATTTTTAAATAATATTTCCAGTATCTAATTTTTTGGGGGGTTGCTCGCAATCATCGGCCACTGACAATTGTCACTGTTGTCGATCCTTATGTCGCACGAAACAATTTGCTATTCGCAACACATCTCCACTGTTGTTACATTTTTTATTATTTTCTACGAGGTAATATTGTTGAACTGTATCTTGTAACTTGGCCACATAGAACATTGATTAGAAAATAAATATGACAGTCAAATTTAAGGTAAAATATACTTGAATTCAGTGGCGGTTCCTTCTTAGGTTGCACGTTTGCACAACCCCTAGATAATCAAAAAATCTTATATTAGGAATATACATTTACCTTTTAATGACATTCAATATTCAAGATATTGCAGCAATATCTATGTATATAAAATCATTTTAAAACAAAAGAGCTTCCAAATGGCGCTCTCTCCGGCGACTTGTGACTCCTAGGCATTACACCACACTCTAGGTTCTATTACTAGGTTTACTGCATTTACTCTTTTGCCCTTCGCTTTCAAACGTGAACATATGGCCTTATGTGGCGCAACCAAATGGGTGGGAGGCCGACCGCTGCCAAGCCCTGCGCGGCGACCGTGGTAGTCTCAAGGGAAACCAATATTCTGTCTTCGACTGTCTCGCTGCAACCTAATTTTATGAGTTTTATTTGTAGTTGAAGGTAAACAAGTTAAGTCAATTATTGATCCATTTAATGCATTATTTCTGAAGTTAAGAGAATTTGTTTTCATTTTATATTTTTTCGTTTTATTAATTCAAAATGTACACTTGATGAATTATTTGTGTAAAGTTGCCCGTTTTGGAAGGAAGTCCCTTTCTGTTTCTCGCGGGGAAAGCACATTTACGCCTGCAGCAGCCTGTGTGGAAGTCGAGCGAGTGTGTGGAAGGATCTTTATTACAAAATATACTAGTGTAGTGAAATTTTCGAAATAAAATAATTTCATTTGTGACGTGACGAACGTGACGAAACAATAGTACTTGTTACAACTACACTATCATATGAACATTCCGACAATTAAAACAATACGCGAAAGTCATTTCGACTTTGTATGAACGGATTGACTTTTTTTGCAGCACAAGTAAATCAACAATTTTTCTTGTTACATAATTCCCGACAAGCGTATTCATTTGTTTAGGAAATGCGGGCAAAAATGTATCCATCTCCATCGCTCCCATTCCGGCCGGTAGAATCACGCCGTGCGACACTCTCCAACAAGCGCTAACGAGACTAACTCTGCGTGGCGACCCGGAACCGAGCGGTGAAAACTGGAGAACTGAGAACTGGGAACTGGGAACTGGGAACTGGGAACTGCGCGCCGCGCCGGGTAACTTAGGCGTTGCCACGCGTGAACGCTCGCCCGGATGTGCGCACCCCGCACGTGTCACGTGTCCCCGCGGGGTGGATGTAGTGTACATGGATGTGGATGCGAATGACTGTGGCCGGAAGCTCGACGACAGAGGTGCGATCTGGGCTATTGACGTGTCCGCTTTTTTTAAACGAGATGATAGGGATACATGAGTAGAAAGCGCGCTCAGAGGTTTTCGCTGACATCCGGCTATTTCAGCAACACTCCTATGGATGCTCTACGATTTCCCCCCTGAAATAAATTGAAAACTAAACATGCATGGATGTTTGTTACGATTTTGCCGTCCAATTTGAACCCAAAAGTAATATTTTTTATTTTTTTAGAAGAGACGAAAAAACAGATATTGTTTATAAATGATTTTGTTCCATTTCTTTAAAATTGGTACGAAATAGATATTTCCAGTAGTTATTACTAATTTTCTATACTAGTCAGTCAATACCATTCACAGTATAAATTATTGACGTAATAAATATTAACTCAAAGTCAACGAATTAAAATACATTTTATACACAGCATAATGGCAAAATTCATTACAAGTAAACTCAAGTCGGCTGACACTACCAGTAACCCGACATGCCCTACCTCGCGAAAAAGTCAGTGTTCACTCTCTGGATCTATGCTGTTTTCAATGTTTAAATACGTTTCCTGGTAGATTTACCCATATTATATAT
The DNA here is from genome assembly GCA_017312745.1 of Gryllus bimaculatus. Taxonomy (NCBI): domain Eukaryota; kingdom Metazoa; phylum Arthropoda; class Insecta; order Orthoptera; family Gryllidae; genus Gryllus; species Gryllus bimaculatus. The sequence continues at coordinate 1,886,233 of BOPP01000204.1, forward strand.
GCGAACAAACAGAAAATTACAAGATCTGTAAAGAAAAAGTGTGTATCTTAATTGAAACTAGACGACTGAATATCTCCTAATGTACTCACAATTTTAGTATTTTATCGTTTCAAATTTCAAGAGCATTTTAAATAGAATTGTAATAATCAGGATAATTCCAAAATAATCAAGTTGGTGAATGAAGAATTACAGGATAAAATCAGATTTATGAATAGAAAATAAAAACGAGTGTAAGTACAAAAACTAATAGGATAATATATTCACTCTGAAAACTAATCAGACGTCGTAAAACGTCGATAATCCTGATTAATTGAAGCAGGACCCCTGCTGGATTGTCCGGATTTCAGAAAAGAACCATTACAAGGATGCGGAGATATCTTCTCTGCAAAAAATTATAAAACATTGTAAATGTTGGATTTCTTCAGGGGATACACTGCTTACTTCTGAGAGTTTTGGAAGATTACTATTTTTCTGAAGGACATTTAAAATACTTAATGGAGTACCGCTCAACTGACAGTAGGTCAAGACGTCCGAATCTAATATTAAAATTGAAATTTCATATTCTGTGACGGTGTAATTGATTTACCGACTTCTTTCCTTTACAGGCATATTACTATCGAGATCTACAATGAAGTACAGATATGTTGTTTGCATTTCTTGACAAATCTGAAATGATGAAACTGACATAAATGGATATACGAGTTACGTGTTTTTTATAACCTCCCAATAATTGCAAGGGGAAAACATTTATGATTACTGTGATTTTTAAGAAACCAACTCTAGCTTTAACCACATAATCGACATTTTGGTCACATTTGATGATACAACAGGAAGTGCGGTTGCCTATTTTTTTGAAACAATAGCTATTTACTAAATATGTATTAAAGACATCTAATTGGGAGAATTATCATCTATGAGAGAAGTATCAAACGAGTCGTTAGGCCAGTTTGATAAAAAGTCGACTATTTAAATAAGACGTTATGACACTAATATTCTACAAAGTTTTATCTACTTTGTAATAATTACAATTCACCAAAATGGTAGTTTAATTTTGGCTATTCGTTCTTTCATTTCGAAACTAATTATTATTATTGCTGATTGAGAGCCTAGAATTATCAGGAAAACTCATGTTCTAATAACTTTTTATACTCTGAATTTACATAGCTCAACGGATGAAACACTTTTCAAAATAAATTAAAAAGCTTGCATCACTATTTCACTTGCATTAGAAAACCCTAAAACAAACACAATATTCTTGTGCTCACAGCCACGCTCCCGTCGCTACTCGATCCAACACGAACTAACAAGGAGAAGTCCCGATGGGTTCCCGGAACTACGCCTGTCGGGTTGTGTCCAACTCGAGCGCTATACAAAGCGACTTCGCGTGTGTCCTTTTGGTCGTCGCCGTTCCTTGACACGTGTCCCAGCGAGGACGCGAATATTACATCCTGCTGCTCGCGGTGAAGGTGACGGTGCAGCTGCAGTTGTCGTCGTGGCCACGAGAACCGTCTTGGTTAAAAGTCGTGGTTCCTACGTTAATGTGCACTGCGGAGGAATGTATAAGAGGCTCAGTAGTTTGGAGTTAGTTGGTTTTACGTTCAAGACTAACTGAACCTTTGCGAACAATCCGCTCTTTTTAAATATTTGTTTTAAAAGTTAAAAGAGCATCATTCTCAAATTAATTTGCGACTTACACCATTTACGTCCGATACTGTACCTAAACCCTAATATTATAGAATATACAGAACGATATTCTCGACGACAAGTAGTTCTCAATTCACTCAAACGTCATTCTCATTTATTCATATATAAGATATTTATAATTTTTAAGAGTTTACATATCATGACCATACTTATGCAGAAAGTCTGTTCTAATGACCTTTTTTGCTCAGTTGACGAGTGTATACTCAGATTTAAATAATTTTCCAAAACAGTATAAATCTAGTACTATTCAGAATGACACATGCTTTAACGGACTAGTTACTTTCCTAATCTCTTTAGTCTAAGCTACCTCTTCCCATCTGCTCCCTATCAGCTCCTAAAATCTATTTTTTTTTACATTTTCGCCATTTCTGTGTCTCCTAATGGTACATATAAAAATTTTAAAATATTATAAAATAATAAAACGTTCTCGATTCGCATGCGTTTCTGAAAAGGAGAAGTCCCAATGCATCGACTTCGAGCATGTTTTGTCATGAAACATTTAATTTTCGAGAAACTACATCCAAAATCGTTTACATCACTTTTTCTTACAAATGCAATAGTATATAAAACACACCCGTAATGTAAATATTAACGATATAAGTTTTTTTTAAAAGAACACGTGCATAATTTTAAAAATATCAAATAAAATACATCAAAATAATTTTTATGTCATGTAAATTAATTCACTATCCGTTCAAAAAAGTTTTAAAAAAGTTGAACAATTTTTAAGGAATATTTAAAATAATATTTCCTATATTCCTATCAAAACTACGGGGAAACTATTTATATTGTGAAAATGAAGTTATTTAATGACATTACTTAACGAACTAATAGAGGAAAAAATGTAATTTAAAAAAAACATGTATCTTAAATAATGTAGTTGATCAGGAAACTCAAATAATTCATTTTTTGCTATTTTTTAAATTTCGTTCAATAAAAACCGGGTTGATACCATCTTTGTATTTCACTCAATTCTTTCACTAATTTTAAAGATAAAATTAAAAGCCTTTTTTGAAAAATTTAGACAATACTCCTGGGGCTTTATGTAAAGTACCTCCAAAACGTAAAGAACTGTTTTGAAAATTGCTAGGATTCCAGCCATGACATTTCCATTGGGGGAACATTCATTTTGGAAAATGTTCTACAAATAGTTTTCGCGCTTGTTTTGTTAATATACGTGGACAAATGACAGATGCTTTAAAAAAGATCTCTTTGTATCAGGGCACCCGAAAGCGTATAGATCCGTTGCAATTTTTAAATCGTTTTTTCGCAGAATTGCATGATTTTCTGTAAACTACGTAAATTATTCCGCATTTACATACGAATACAGGGAAGTGAAAACGTGTGAGATCGTAGTTCGGGTCACATGACTAGAGTACGAATAAATCAGAACAATATTATTCTGCCGAGAAAACTCAAAGAAGCTCTCTTCAACATTTTTCACCTACATAATCATAAAAACACGAGAGAATGTATGGCAATTCTCGGTAATTTCTGGATGTACAGCGAAATGTCAGCTTGAACGACCTGATTGTGCGGCGCTTGTATCCCGCTCAATACTTCCTACGATTATGCACCTCTTGCTTATCTTCTAGTCTTTACCTTCCCCGCTCCATCACATCGCGTCTCTCTGCGTAGTTTCTATGTTCCGTGCTATCCGAGACAATGGGAATTGTCGGAGCCATCCGAATATCACCTTCG
>BOPP01000204.1:1901364-1920666 GCA_017312745.1 Gryllus bimaculatus
CGAGGAGCGGGGCGAGTAAGATGTGGGCGTCGAGGGACCGCCGTGCTTATAAGCCACCTCGCCCCGTCACGTGAGAGGGAAACGGAGGCAGCGAAAGGGGGCGTGGTCGATGCAGCGCAACGTGTGCACCTGGAGTGACGCCCTTTCACGTTTTACGCGGCCGCTGAACCGGCGGAAGGCGCTCATCGATCGCGGACGCACATCCACGGCGCCCTAATAATTTTGCTCGCTCCCCTGTAACTTTCTTTTACTCCCTCGCTACGAAGTAGAGAGAAAGTTATCTCATGCTACGCGAAAAAAGGCAACTTTTTGGCAGAAAAGTTACCAGTGCCCTAGTAACAAAAAAGTGGATAAATTCAGTTGCTAAATGTAAGGGGGAATATTCTAACACACGGTGTAGCCAGAACCCTTGTTTTGTGGGTCCTTGATACTTAAAAATCGAATAACGGCAAAACCTCTGTATGTCCTTACGTCGGGCTATGAAGAAAGCTCCTGTCTTTTTTCTCCAAAACTGATATTCTTCAATCGATTTGGCTGATGTCGCTGCCCAATTGAATTTGAAACCGATATTTTAATTTTTAGTGGGTATTTTACATAAAGCCCCTGGAACATTTTCAAAATAAAAGGACGCAATATCCTTTGATTGAAATTTGTTGTTGGTGAGTGTGATAATTATTAAAAAAAACGGTGCAGGTTTCATGTTCGTTAAAAAGTGATTTTTCGAAAACATTTTCGGCGTATTCCTATAACTACAGGTATGAAGATAGAGATTTTTCCCTTAACGGATTCTGCTCCTTACAGATAGATTTTGAAATAAGATCAGCTACAATTTTTCCAATATTTGAGTACTTTTCTCGTAATTTTGCGAGAAAATACAGGCGACAAAATAGTGCTGTTTTAGCACCACTATTTTTTAAATCGGTAAACGCTAATTTCTCTGAGGTCCGATGCTGCGCAAGTCCAACATGTCCGAGAATGAGACGAAGTACTGCATGCTCCGCAATAAAAATTAATAAAACATTAGTTCTAGGTATAACCGTGCATGAGAAATAACTATGCTACAAATAACTGTACTAAGAAAAACTGTCTAAGGATATTTCTTTGCCATTGAGTATTGACAGAATTCGACCTAGATAGTCGACCTAGTGTCGAAAATCCAACCACCCTCGGTACTCGAACCTAGAACCTCCCGATCAGAGGACTGTAGTTACATCAGTTGATGCTCTGAGCCATCTATCCGGGTTGATGTATTTACTTCTAATTTAAGGGTAAATGATAACAATCCACTTCAGTAATATCAGGTGTAAAACAAACAAAAAAAATTAAACTTCTCGTAGAATAGTGACAGTATATACGTACCAAAACTCTGCCTGTATCTGATAATTGACAATTCATTAGGGAATTGTTATTTGCGAGACTAGTACAGTCTTCGACAAACGAATGAAATGTCAACGGACGAAGCAACAATTGAAACTCAGTCCGGCATTTTGAAAAGAGTACGTCAAAAACAATTTCGTACGATGGTTTGTCGGTTGGATGTTAGAGCATCAACAAACGAGGTCATTATCACCGAGATAACTTCGAATCAAAGTCGGTGGCCGGAAGAGTTCCCCTCCAGACAGCGGAAGAATTCGACATATCTACGTAGCGTCGACAATCCTCCACCCTCAGGGCTCGAACCCGAGGACCTCCCGTTCCGAGACACCGCTCTGACATCGGTTGCGCAACCCGCCTGAGTCGCTTCTGCCGGGCGAAGGGCGGGGGGAGGGGGGAACGCGCTCTAGCTGCGTCTCCATCAGAGCGGCGCAAAACCACGACTTCCCCCCCCCCTCGGCGGCAGCGCATCAGCTCACACCCCCAGGGCTCGAGCGGCCCCACGCACCTGCACGCACCGCGCGTAAACCTCCACATGCAACTGCGCTCGCGAACTTCGTGCACCCGTCTTACAAACAGCGACCGACCCGCGGTAGCCAATCTGTAAGGCGACTCCGCAGGATAGCCCTTTTTGCCTCGTAAGGCGGCTACACATATTCGGCATTCACCGAGCCACGAGTTGATTTGTTCGGAGAATTTTCGCTTCGTTTGAGGTGTCCAACGGTGCGCTGGCAAACTTCGTGCACCGTCGTACAAACAGCGACCGACGCGCGGTAGCCAATCGGCAAGGCGACACCGCAGGATAGCCCTTTTTGCCTCGTAAGGCGGCTACACATATTCGGCATTCACCGAGCAGCGAGCTGATTTGTTCGGAGAATGTTCGCTTCCTTTGAGGTGTAGAATGATGTTCCTGTGAACTTCGTGCACCCGTCGTACAAACAGAGACCGATGCGCGGTAGCCAATCGGTACGGTCGCGGCAGCACAGCGGGATAGCACTTTTTACCCTTTAAGGCGGCTGCACACATTAGGCATTCACCTTGCCGCGAGTTGATTTGTTCGTATAAATATTGCTTCCTTTGAGGTGTCCTACGCTGCGCTCGCGAACTTCGTACACCCATCCTTCAAACAGCAACCGGTGCGCTGTAGCAAATCGGCAAGGCGACACCGCGGGATAGCCCCTTGCCCCTTGAGGGGGCTATACACATTTGGCATTCGCCGATCAGCAAGCTGATTTGTTCGGAGAGTGTTCGCTTCTTTTGAAGTGCCCAAAAGTCCGACGCAGCTCGTGGATGCAGTTATAACTTTTCCGAAAACACGTGCAAAGGTGGCGCACGAGATTTAATGTAGTTGGACGTACGAAAAAAGTTATTGTGTAACTTACGTTTTGTGAATTGATAAGTCTATATACACTTCTGCAGATTTGTAATCCTTCTATTGTTAGGAGCTCACTTTAAAGTAAACAAGGCAAACTTCAGGAAATTTGTTTTACTTTTCTATATTATGTCCTCCAAAAAAATTACAATTGCATTTAATAAAATCTGTCAGTTTTGTAAATGAGTAAAGATGTAGCAACTGATTGGGACGGCCCATGCAATTACAGGTTTGCCAAACGCGCATACAGAAATGGAGTGAACAGAAATTGCAGTTACATGATAATTTGTAACACAGCTGAGAAAAAGTGTGTGCTGTTGTTGCATTTCCATCATTTTAATCGTAAAATCACTGTAAAACATTTATATCATTTAGTAAAATCTCTTTATCAGATACCAACGCGTGTTTTGAGGATAATTTGCAGCCACTACAGTTTAATAATCCTTTCCTCTCCACTCTAGGAACTTGCTTCCGGCCCGCAGTGCCCCCGCACGACCACGAAACCGTTCTGATCGTCCTTCGCGCGCCGCTTCGGTCGACAGCGCTGCAGTGGCGTCATCTGCGACGTGCGTGTTGGCCTTGCGAATCTCGCATCCCGGGCGGTGGCAGGGAATGTTGACGAACAGACCAGAACCTCTTGGCCGAGCCCGCCAGCCGCAGGTCCGCTCTCGCCCCGCGCCGCCTCGCCTGCGCCCGCCCCCTGCCCGGCCCGCCCCGTTCCCTCCCGCCCCGCCCGCCTCCGTCCCCGCCCTCCGCCCCTCCCCGCCCTCCCTCGCCCTCCCGCCCGCCCCCGCCCCCGCCCGCCCCGCCCCGCCCGCGCATGTGCACTGCACCTGCTCTCGTGTGTACACGCGCGTTTTGATCCGCGTGCGTGCGTTCAGCGGGGCGATCTCGGCCGGCCGCGTGAGGGCCGCCTCCGCCCGCCCCGCCGCTCCATCCCGGCCCGGCTGCACCGCCGCTCGCCGCCCAGGGCGACCGCAACAGTTTCAGCACTTGCTTTTTCTCTCGTTCCCCCCCAGCCTCCCTCCCGAAGCCCGCCCGGCCGCGCGCACGCCCCTCGACACGGCGGGGCCGGCGGCGCGCGGGACAGTCCGGCGGCCGCCGGACGTGGCATGGAAAAGAACAACCCAATCGGTCAAATGGCCCGAGTGGCACGCCAGGCAGCCAGTACAGCTCCTGCCGCGCGCCGCCGTCCACTACACCCTCGTTCGTGTGTTCGCGCGCCGCAGCACCGCAGATTGGCAGCGGCGGCCTTATCACAGAGTGCGATTCCGCGAAGGGATGGCAAATGAACCCATAACAGCCCATACATTTTTGCTACCAATGCTTCGTTTGTTTATTGTGCCAAAAATATATATCCAGCAGCTGTTTGTGACACTCTAATAGTGTTTTTTAACGACTCAACAATTTTTATCATAAGAATTATGATAGTGCACTTGAATACAGTCCCACAAAATGTGATAAGGCTTTTAAGGTATTCAATAACGAGCCGAACATTTGGGGTTTTTCTAATTTCCTGTCTACATCGAGACATACCAAAGAGTAGTATGAAAAAAGACAATCCTATCTGTTAAATGAGCGCAAGTATTAAGTTCGTCTTTGCTTCGTAAATTCAAATTTCTACGCGACAGTTTCATAGCGAATCCATGCCTTAATTTGAGTTTTAACAATAGGATACTTCACAGCCATGTCGACGTATCCTATTGTTAACCATGTAAGTGGCACACCAGGCCAGCCATTACGTCTCCCCGCCGCCTGCCGCCTCCATACATCGGAAGGCGCGTGCTTATCAGCGATTGCGAGGTGATGACAAATTGATACACGTGACCGGTCGCCCGACGAGGCGCCAGGGCGCTGCTTGCGTCTGTCAATCGAACAGCACGGGCGGGGGGTGGGGACGGGGGGTGAGGTTGAGCGGTATGGCTGTGCTCTCCAAATGAGTTCGTGGATTAATGCGTTTTCCGAGGGCAGCGCGAGGTAAGTTCGTCGCGCAGATGACAGGTTTGCTCATCGGGAATCTTGCATCGGCAGTTGGTCGCTCTCTAATGACATCGCGGGCGTTCCCAATTAATAACTAGACCAATAATCCTCACTACCACCGCGATGTCTTTCCTAAGAGAACACGCAGATAGGAACCGATGGCATCGGGTGTATAATCGGAGCAATCGTGTGCACGAGAGAGGAACGTAACAAGGTTCGGCATACGTTATTGTGCGGGTAACTAGATCCGCGCGAGGCTGTTGTTTCGGGTGAGTTCTCGTGAAATGATGTATTCAGGGGCCAAAAGCGTTTGCATGCGGAAGCCCTGAATGATACAGAACGTTTTGAAAGGGATAAGAAACATCATTTGCACAAACGACGTTTGTCACTTATTTCCTGGGATAACAATCTCTGGGGAAGTAATTTGAAAGAGCGATTGAAGACTTACAAAGGAAACTGACCACTGATTTGCGTTCGTTTAAAACGCTTACAAACAAACATGAAAGCAAAACACACTAACATTGCACAGCATGTAATGTATGTGACAATAATTGTACCCTTCTATTATTCCAGTTTAACATAAATTGTTTTAGGATAAAATATTTGAGGAACCCGACTAGTATTAAAGATACTATAAACACATAAAAAATCTGAATCAGTAAAATTCTCGACTCGGTGAAAATATTGAAAAAACTTTTAAAGTGCGTTACAGCCAAAGATAGAAGGGAAAAAATGAGGATTTCTATCCCAACTGAAAGGCACAAGAAAAAGCACACAAAACAAGAGCCCAATAAATTGAGTTGACCTACTACAATGGAAATGAATTCGACGCATACTTCAATGGTAGGAAAGAGAGGGAGCTATGCGGAAACGATGTCGAATCCCAAACAAAAATGGAGGAATCATGGAAAATAAATTGAGATGGGCCAATAGCGCAAGAACTCGCTCTAAAAAAGCAAAGGCAACTGCACAGGAGAATAAAAAGATTTTCAGTAAAATTAAGAGAAAATTGAATGAAAAATATATATGGGTAGAATCAATTAATCTGTAGGTTAAATAGGAGCGTGCTGTAAATGTACAAATCATTCATATGGTTTTGAGAGTGACTACTAAGCTTTTTATTACGTGCTGGGGAACCATGCAATGCTTCGCTATTTCAATGTATTACTATGTACACTTCAGACGCTACTCAGACGTGATTTTTATTCACGTTTTATTCACGCTACGCTCAGCGAAAAATTTAATAGAAGAAAGACTTTCTCGTGAGTATAGATTTGTTCTACGACCTGGTTTGTACATGGTTGTGAAGTATCTCATTGTTAAAACGTACTCGCTTTAGTTTGGGCATGAATTCACTCTGACATTGCCGTGGAGAAATTTGATTTATTTGTCCGAGCTATCGTTCAAGTAATAATTCTAGCCGGTATTTCCCAACCGCAGGGGCACAATATGCAGCGAGAACGCGTTTAATACTTGAGGGTGTTGTGGGTTGCAGAGCGCTTCTGTTCAGGGGCACTTGAGTCATAAGCGCATGAATCATCATTAACGCCCCCATGTTGCATCTATGAGCGATAGACATACGCACATTAGCGGAGATGGTGAAACAGCGTATCGGACTGTTATACCAAAGTTAGCTGATTCAAACACGATCAAAGCCGTGGATTTTAAGGGCGAAAAAATCCTTCGTACGCCTTCCTTCCTTCGGAGGGGAAGTTAAGCCGGCTGTCCCATGTTAGTAGATTTACTTGCATGTAAAAGATCCTCAAGCCTAAATGACGCCTCTAAGCTAAATTCAAATCGCCTGTTTCGTCGCCCAAGAAATATCTCCTTTCCTCGCTAGTGGGTGGGAAAGGAGCGTAGCAAAATTTGGGTGGTCAGACTGAAGAGCGGGTCTGATAGCCCGAGTCTCGCCACGTAAAATAAGGCTTCATTTCATTTCATTTCAATTCAATTCACATTCCCACTTTCTATGCCTTTATTCTTCGCACAAGAGTAAGTAATAAGTTGACAGAGTTTGATCGCATTCGGCTGAACGGTATGGCATTTCATACTATACATGGAATCATTAATTTTTATGTGTTAAAAAGGACTGGAGATCTTGGTACGGAACTCAAGCAACGGTAATACTCCATTATAAAAGATAAAGGCCACGTAATATGGATGACCTTCTCATAAGACCTATTCAACGGCTAATTATAATAAGTAGATTTTAAGAATTAGAGTGTTAACACACCCGACAGCGCTTAAGAAATCACAGAGAAGGAAAAGATGTATTATATTTAAAATCCATCAATACCATAAAAGAATAAGTCGCAGAACATTTTTTTATTCTGTAAGGTGAGGCTTTCACAGAGTGACTACGGTTTTAGTCATCTGTATCTAAGATATTATTTTATGTAAATTGATTCCAAGAATACATATTACTCATGAATTTCCAAAAAAAATATTTTCTATTTTCTTTTAGTTTAAAGTAAAGACAAATAAATATATTCAATTATTTAAAATATAAAATACTGACAATACTAATATTATCATCACAGCCAGGCAGTTCAGGCATTTATTTTACCTGAAATACGGAGGCCAAAAGACTTTTATTCTGACTAAAGGAGGGATGCAAAAGGCATTTAAACACTGAATAAGTACCATTTAAAAGGAACGATTGGAAAAAAATAATAATTCAAATGATTCACGTTTTAATCGAAGTCTAAACTTGACACTAGTACTTAGGAGAGAGGAAACAATCACACATTTGTAATCTCCATTGCACCTGACCATCCGGTACAATGACTACATGTTCACATGTATAAAGGCTACGAATTTGCTTCCCTCGCGACCAACTCACTGAGAAATTCAATTTTGGACTCTCGTTTGAATTTTGAAATGGCATCAGCGAACACGGAATTTTCGTTCTTTACACTTGTATAATGCCCAGCATCGAGAAGGATACTTCGTATACAAAGAGCTCTGTCATCAAAAGGGATCAGAGCTAATACTCAAATGTAGTAACAGATTCCTCGTGAGTAAAGACACAATCATGTAAAAAATAAAAAAAATTGACTGGCATCATCTTCCTTTCTTATTTAGATTTTTAACACTACCTGAATCTGGAGTCTCCGCTTTCACAGAAAGACAAAACACGACAGTGTCTTCGTATTATCCAGACTTGTCAAATTTGTTTTCAAGCTTGATCTAGTTCATTGCCAGGAGAAAACAAGGAAAATGACAAAAAAGGAAAAAACAAAATACCTAAAATATGTATCATAAGCTAAAATAGACACAAAGAGCAAAATGAAAAATTAAATAATTAACAACTCCAGATGCACAATTAAATGTTTCCTATAGTTTTCCCATTTCTAATTCCAGTGTGTTGTTAAAAGGGTGTATTTGCAGGGTTAATTTTTGCAACGTGCCGGATTGAAATCAAAAGCTAATAACAGAGAGGTTACAAATTGCAGGTGTTTGTTTTTGAAAAGTGACAGTTCCTGGCGTTATTTTTAAAATAGTACTAGGAAAGAGAACACCACATGTCGCAGCACAACTTCCAATATTTGCTTGAATTCAAATGATTGATGGACGTGAAATCCGTGCATGTGGCACGCTCGGGAATTGTAGAATTTTTAGCCTTCACTTCACAGTCAGGGTAGATTCTACCTAACAGTTTACAATATCTGTATTATTTTGCTTTCCTTCTGGTTTTCGTTCACAAAACGATAGGAGATTAAATAAGACTCCTTGCTTATAAAACAAGTCATAGAAATACCGGGTACATGAACAGCAAATTAATTACGTTGACGAACAGCAGTTATCATTACATTCAAAATACATGACATATCGCTTAATAATACAAACATCACTAGATATGACAGATAACCTTAAAAAATGACTAAAAATCAGACAATTTCATTAAGCAAGTTTCGGTGATGTCTTCTCGACACTGTACGACAGCTAGCGCCTGAAAATACTTCCTGAAGCATCGTACGTTCGTACACTTTTCACCAAGTTATAGAAAATATAATAAAACTAAACAATAGTACTAAATACGTGGAATTTGCCTCGCATTTAGTTCTAATAGTCGTTTCAAAACAGAAAATATTCAATTCACAGTAAGGTATATAACTTAAGTATACAATGTGTGTTAAATATTCCACAAAATTTATATATCACGCAAGCCTCATAACATGCAACAATCAAGAATAACATCTCAATTTTAAATTGCTTCGTAATTTCTATGTTATTGCTTACTTAATAGAGATCCAGGGCCTCTTAAGCTTCATGCTGCAATCTTCCGGAGGATCGCAAAGCTGTTGAGAGGGAGTTGCGAAAATGTGGTGATTAAATGCTGTAAATGTATGAAGCAACTTAAAGACATTCAAAGAAAGCACAAAATACATGAGAAATATTATGTTATTCGAATCACTCTGACCACTTAATATTCAATGCAATGCTATTTTAAAAACTCTACGCATCCCAGTGACCTGTCTGTTTAATGGTATTTGTAAATTTGCTCCAAACTCGTACAGTTCATTTTTTACATTTCCATAATTTACATAAAATATGTACGAAATGAAAGCGCAATAAATTATTCATTATTTTATAATAATTATTCATAGATATAACAAATATTTACTATTATAAATAAACAATATTTTTTTCAATTCATCTCAGAATTTCTCTCTTTTTAGATGTGAAACAAATTATAGTGATTTGTCATGAAATTTCTATGTTCTCTTTGTGGCTCATAAAATGTTGCTAATATTAATCTAAAATGGTTTTCACAATTTAATGCCGAAGTAGTAAAAAAATATCCATTCAATTCTTCTCCCGTTGTATTCTGAATCAAAATCAATACGCAATATGCAAGTGAGCAATCTCGCTCACTTGCAAGATCGGCACTGAAATAATCCATCTCGTTTAAAGAGGATATTTCGACATCAAAATATAAGAGGCAGTCAAGGTTTCCAATCGATTGACCTCTTAGCTTCCCTTCAGGACGCTGAAAGTTTTCCCCGGGCATAAGATAAAATCTTCCAATGCCACGCTAGAAAACGCATTCCTGGTTTAAAAGTCTTTTCCACCATAATAATCTGATGGGTGCCTTCGTTTAATGCTCATAGTGTTAATACTCATAATTCTCATAGTGTTAATACTCATAATGCTCATAGTGTTAATTTAAGGGGAAGTCCGCTCATTCAGTGTTTTAAGTGCCCTAAATTTGTCAACGTAACCATTGTGAAAGACCGAACCATGAAACGGGTCAAATTGTCCATTTGTTATCTAAATAATTAGTCCAAACTTTACTCTTTACACACACACACACACACACACATTGAATGAATCACCACTAAATTACCAGCCCAATACTATAAGTCATTTAAAGAAACTCGCTTGGTCACAGCACTATTCAATTCAGTGCACTGCTATCGTTTACCACAAGAAGCCAGAGGGGAAAGAACACGTTTTCAAACATCAAAATACGAATACCAAAGTTAATGCGACGAAAGAATTGTAACCTTAAATAATAAATACACAGATCAAATTCACAGAATCAGTAGTGTAAGCGTTAGCAAAAAATATTCTTTCCAACAGAGTCCAACCTGGCCATGAGAGTTTTTCTGCTGAAAATTTGCCGTTTTCGACACACAATTACATAACTTTCTCTTCTTACGAATAACCTCCCTAAGAGCGAGGAAGTACCAAAGATTTCAGGAGAGAGAAACCTGCTCAAAAATTGCTTCTCTATCAATATCCATGACACTGTTTCTTTTATTTGCAAATGTTTTTTTTAGTTCTAGTTAAAATAGAAAAAATCCGATCACATCCGAGAGAAGATAACAGGAATCCAAAACAAATACGAGCATATATTTCATCAGATATACAATGTCGATTGCTTGTATTTCCTCGATTTGATACGACGTTGCATCAGAAGGAAAAGGACGTGCGTATTAACATCGTCGAAAATTAATATTTTTTCAAAGCAGATTTCAGAAAAAAGTATAAAGAGATTCATTGGAAAGAATGTTTATGAACATTGGCCTTCAAAATTGTAATATTTACTCTCATATCACTCATTTTCGATCATTAGATCTTCCAGTTACCTATTTCTGTATCTACGTACTACTTCATGCAGGTTAATCCTTTAATAAAAACCACCAAAACCAGAGGTAAAGTAGATTATGAGAAGGTTGTCGCATTAAAGAAGACAACTTAAGACAGTGTACGTCACGAGGAAATTCGCGACGCAACCAAACTTCACGGTAGTATGAAGTGGCTCTGCCTTGACGCGCCAGAGGCGGCGGGGGCGAGCGCGTACGCGAACATGACCGGGCGGCGGCTGGGCGGCGGCGAGAGGGCGCGGAGGCGGCGAGCGTGCGCGCACGCGCTCGCGCCGGTTTCCCGCGTCAAATAAACCCGCCTTCACACGAGCCATTTTATTGGGTACATCATCAACTTCCCGGGTTAATTACCAAATTTCATTAGTGGCAGTTCCTGGCCAAAATTAATGAATATCACTGGCGGCTGGGCGACCCCGCCGCTGCCGCCCGCCGCCGCCAGTTCGCGCCGGCCGCGCCCCGCCCCGCCCCACCCCGAAAGACCGCGCGCTTCGTTGCGCGCTGCTGCCGCCGCCACGCCCGCCTCCTCCCCCACCCACACCGTCACCGCCGCCGCCGCCTCCATCCCTACTGCCACCGCTTCCACGCCGCCTCCACCACGCCTCCACCCGCCGCCCTATGAACCGCTCGCCATCGCCGCCCCATCGCCGCCCCCATCGCCGCTCGCCCGCTCTCCACCGCGGCCTCCACCGCCGATTCCACCGCCGATTCCTCCTCCGATTCCATCGCCTCCTCCACCGCCGCTGCCACCGCCGCAGCGGCTCGCTGTGCTCGTCGGCCCCGGAACACTGGCCCCGAAATCAATCACAGCGAGCGGAGATTATGCAGAAGCGGAGCACTCCAACCCTTCAGCCAGCGCGGCCTCCCCAGCCCACTTTCAGGCCGCGTGGAGGCAACGGCGACGGAAGCGACTGCGAAAGTAATAACCCTCACGAAATAAGACGCGGAGCATCGGGCGGAGGCGGACGAAGTACGACGCAGTGGCCGATGATTATAGTGAGGGAGATGGCGGAGAGTTCGTCTGTGAGGGGATTGTTATCTGTAGATCTCTCTGAATGCGGCCAGTGGGAAATGTAGGGTCGTTCAAACCTTCGGGGAGAACAAAAGGCGGATTCGGAGAACAATAACAACCAGGTACGGGGGCTAAATCATAAAGACGGAGGGAACCTGATCAACAAGAATTAAGTTTAAATTAGGGAGAGATGGTTCCAAAAATTAGGACAACAGAGAGTTAGGGGGCGGTGAGAGGAGCGTGAAAAATCAAGATGGAGGATGTGAAGAAGGAGCGACGGTAGCGACAACAGCGAAAAGAGTCGCAAGAGGAATGAAATTAGCGAGCGTTTTGCAGGCGAGAGTCTTCGCGAGAACGACGATGCAAAGAGAGAGGCAAAGAGAGTGGCAAAGAGTGGTAAAGAGAGTGGCAAAAAGAGCGGCAAAAAGAGTGGCAAAGAGGGTGGCCGAAAATAGGCACAAGGTGGAGATATTAGCGATAACAATAAGAGAGACGAAAGTTAGGGGAATGACAAGCGCTCAGAGAACGGCGAAAGCGAAGAGGGCCTGGGAAGGCCTAAGCGAGCAAAAGGGATCAGCAAACGCGAAGAGAGCGTTGAGAGCCATGCGAGTGAAGAGGGAGTTGAGAGCATTGAGAGCGACGGCACCAAAGGAAGCAGCGTCAGCCAAGAGAGCCTTGGGAGCGAAAGCGAAGAGATCGGCGGGAAGGAAGGGAGGCAGGTATAATATCAAAGATAATGAAAGGAGCATGTAGGAACGGAAGTGGCCAGAGAATACGAGAGAACGATGCGTGCAAAGAGAGCGACAGGACGGAGGGAGGGAGAGTGGGGGGAGAGAGAGGGGGAAAGAGAAAAGGAGGGAGAAAGAGGAGGGGGAGTGATGGAGAAAAAGATGATAGGGAGAGGAAGAAGAGGAAGGAGGGAAAGGAGGGAGTGAGGGAGGTAGGGACGGAAAGGAAGAGAGGGAGGAAGAAAGGGGTAGAGAGGGAGGGAGAGAGGGAGAGAAAGGAGGGAGAGAAAGGAGGGAGAGAAAGGAGGGAGAGGGAGGGAGAAATGGGAAGAGAGGGAGGGAGAGGACGGAGAGCAAGGAGGGAGTGTGAGAGGGAGAAAAAGGGAGAGGGAGAGAGGGAGGGAGAGAGGAAGGATAGAGAGAGATGAGTGGGACAGAGAGAGAGGAAAGGGAGAGAAGTAAGTGTACCAATACGCAATGAATAGCGAACAGCGATAAAGGGACGTAAAACACTAGGAACTACGCGGATGGCGGGAAGTGAGAACTTGGACGGTGGCAATGCAAGTAGAAGGTTGGGTGAGGCAAGGGCGGCGGGCGCAGCGGCAACGACGGCAACGGTGAAAGGCGATGCTTTGAAAGCGGCGCAGCTCCTCCGGCCCCGAGCCTTTCGAGGCAAAAATAAATGACGCTGGCAATCATTAGCCGTGAAAGGGGAAGCACGGAACGGCGCGGGGCGGACACTGTTTCAGCGCTGTAAGAAAAAGAACGGACGGCTCGATCGAAAAGTCACGCAACGCTGTTCGGACGCGCTGCATGTTTACACATGTCAAAGGAGAGCAGTTGCGATAGCAGGCGGCGTTGGTTTTGCAAGCGGAACTGCGGAAAGTGTTGAAAACTGCAATTACAAAGCAGTTCATGAATATTTAGGCACTAGTGCAGCTATTTGCAGGGATGTAATGTTCCGGTTTGTGAGCTCTTCAATCAGAGTACCACTCTAAAGCGAACTAGATTAGCAATAATCATTTTAAGTAATATTTGAAAATAATAACCAAAAATGGCTTCGGGCATTGATATTCCTGTTTCCTAATCCATACGGGTAAGACTAAAATATAAAATTCTCAGTACTCACGTACAATTTTCTCTATTTCTTTAATAAAAAACAATATTATTTTCCTAAACTTTTCCTCGGAAAATGTCTATATTAACGATATAAGATTAGTATACTTTCGCAAATGACAGCATTGCTAATCAATATTTGCTAAATCTGAAGTATCAACTGTTTAGTAATGTATTTGCACAAGGGCTGGTTCAAAACATACGTACCAACTAGTGGCATGCAGCAGCAAAAATGCTGTTGAACAATATACACAAAATGTCTTTTTTCAAATAACACTGCTGATATAAATTACTCTCGTATAACACTGCAATAAATGAAACATTTTAACAAAAAAAGTCTTTACTAATACTGCAATAACATAGTATAGTATTTATACGAGTAAAAGTTGCATAGAAGTTACGAGTAGAAGTTACATAGTATAGTATAAGTTAGTTAGTTTTCTATACATATTCGCGCGCATACAAAATTCGTTATAGATACTAAATGACGAATAAAGAAACAAAAATAAGTAATATATTTCTTATAAAATTTGTTTTACTTCATTGCATCGGCCTACTACTTACGTAATATAGAGAAAGTTATGTAATAATACAGAAAAACGGCATTCTTTCAACAGAAAAAGTATTGTACGTTTCTGATATCGAAAATGAAGATACTTATTTTTCCTATACACAATCAAACTTTCTACAATGTGTTTTACAGTTGCACTCCACGTCTTGTGGCCCCGTGATAACGGAAAATCTATTTAATGTAAGACATCTTTTGGTCCGTTCGTCTATAAACAACACTAGCGGCTAAGTCATAAGAAGGATTATCAGCAAAAATTGGTATTCTGTAACTGATTTGGCTCATATCGTGGCTCTTCTGATATGAAACATATTTTGATTTTGGGGGTAAAGGCAATTTTTACAAGTACCAAACATTTTAAAATTGTTCTTGAAAATGGAACCATTTTTTCTTTGTTTTCTTATAACAACGGCGCATGTTCGGTTTTCGTTGAATTCTCTGAATTTTCGAAATTTGATAAAGTATTATTTTTTTGAACTATAGTTCAACTTCATAATTGAAGTATTTATCTTCAGAATTTATCATTAAAAAATCTGTAATTTTAATTGGAGATATATTTTTTTCTGATATACGTTCTTTTAATTCAGATCCTTTTAATGCTGTTATATATTTTCTAATATACATTCTAATCTAGTTTTCGTGAATTTTTAAGGAAATAGTGTCAACGCTTAAAAATTTAACGTATTTCTTGAATGACTTCGAACTATACTAAACATTTTACAAATATTCGAGTTTATATTTAAAAAACCTGTTTTGTAGAAATTTGTCAATAACATCGGTTATATATGCCTGATAAGGCCAATATGTTTCCTATGCGTATGACAAACTAAATAAACAGTATTCCTCACTTAATTTCTCGACTTCTAAATTTGTAATAATCCTTCCACGCACTTACTAATCTAAGTTCATAACTCAGAAGATTATCACAAAATTATGCTGTGATCTCAGAGATTGGTTTCTCCGAAGAATTTGCATGAAATACATGCAAAATTGCTAATTACATGCAAAAATGGATAGAAAGAAGTTGGTTTATGGGACTTGGTCAGTCCACCGACCAAACCCCATGAATCAGCCTTGATTATATTCATGGTCGTGAACTTTCTCTAAGAAAACAAGCCGGTTTAAGCATATTCTTACCAAGCACATTTACATCTTTTTCTCTATTCAGTTTTTCGACATACTTCGGATTGTATTCACTTCTTTCACCTACTGTTATCCCATGAACTGCTAGCTACACTACTGTATATTTTGTTTCTGATTAATGTTATTGTATTCTAATGCTCTACAGCTTCATTAACTAAATTCTAATCAGTGCTTTGTGGAACAGTTAACATGTGAATTGATCTCTAATTCCCACAAATTTCAAAAGTTATCTGTTCACACTTCTTTTCTTATCTATTCCCATTACATCTTTTGCACGAAAATTCTGACGAAATTACTTTTACAATGGTCATCAACCGAAATTTTATTTCCACGTCCCACCAAGAATGTATAACAATTTAAGCACTTGAACCGAAGTTTTGTGAAATAACAAATATTGAAGTAAATTTTGCTATATTTTACGATGTGATATTCTGTCTGAGAAATGGAGCACATCTGAAGCGAAGTTGGTGGGAATAGCAATTTTCAATCTCGAATCATACAATCATTATCGTAGGATATTTCTTTCGCGAAAATCATTTAATTTTTTACTCTAAGACAAAAAAGAAAGCAATCCAAAACGGATTTGTTGGTCATGTTTCTTTGTATCTATTGACCCCAAGATTTGTACTTTTTCTTCTCATTTCATTTTAGAAAACATTTTCTTTTTCATATCGCATGAACCATATAGTCTCGCATGCTTTCAAGTTTTGGATTCCACTAGCATTCAATGGTTGTATGTGTGTGGGGGGGAGTACGAAAAACTCCTTTCATCAAGGGGAATCTTTATCCCAGCAGAATCTTCTAGTTTCTTTTGCTAAGATGTCCTGGAAAAGTTGTCCTTTGAGTTGTTTGCTGTTGCTCTCTCATATTCAATATGCAATAACATTTAATTACGAAATTTTCATTTTTTCATTCACGATGTGTTTTAGGACGAATTCTGCGTATAATTCTACAACTGCAAAATTATAAAGTAAACAAAAATAAATTAGTGATACACTTCAATTCTTTCCGTACTGATGTCGCCTTCCATGAAACGCTTTTTTCTTTAGATTTGTTTCCTCTCGTAATCAAATGTTTCCGTGACTTCAAAAAAGTTAAGAGCCACTGTCTGGAATGATCAATTCACTAGAGTGCAGCAGTAAGACGTGTCACCGACTGCAAGCAGCACATCACAGCCCAACCCCTCCGAACGATGACACTTCACTCAACAACCGGCGGCGCTGTCTTCCCCAAAGTATTTTTAAGAGCTCGTTCTCTGGCGGTTGGCACCGGGTCAACTTTTACAGTTAGGCAGCGTCACGTGACGCTTGTTAATTAACACGTGGGAGCCTCACCAGCGACAACAAGGCGACGCCTGACAAGGGAGATGGTGAAGACAGAAGAGGCCATGATCCGTAGTGTTACATTCTCCGAAACCTGCTGGTCCAAAAGTTACAACAAATGTTCACGAAGTATTAAGTGTTTGTTTTTTAGGCTGCACTCACTCAAACCGGAACATTGTTCAAGATCACGGATTTGAAGGGGGGGGTCGAAGACACGAGTGTTTTCATCCTGCGTGATGTGTGATTGTGGGAAGGTTGTTGTCTCGTGCGTTCAAATTCCTCAGCTGAGCCAACGTCCCATTCGCAAGCAACTCTACATGAAAAAAAAGAACAGTTGCAGTATACCAGATCCATGATACTGTAACAAGACATCTTGTTACGGTAATCGTGCATCTGGTATACTGCACTTGTACTTTTTTTCCGTGTACTTCAACTTCATACACCCTTCTGGAATATCCCTGCAAACATCCACACACAGGAACAAAACGGGAAACCACCACTGTGACCAGTTAATCAGAAACAGAAGGGCGAAACGGCATTAAACTTTAACCTCAACTACGCACGGTAGTGAGTGTCGCTTGGCATTACAATGAATTTTAAAATATAGAGTCATCTAAAATTACACTCGGCGAGTAAAAATGATCGTTCACTTCTCTCGCGGCGGTAAATAATAAACAATAATTATGGATAGTATTACCTTTTATAAGTTACCCATTGGACCTTAGGAAGTCTGAGAAGTAAAGCATTAGACAACCTAACGGTAAAAGTAACTGCGTTTTACCCGAGACTAGTTCTCAGAGATCAGTGCCGCATTCTCACATGACGCTTAAAGACCTATATGACGAGCTATGATTAGTTGAACATTCATTTATTTCTGCTGTTATCTATTTATTACCGTAACCGACATTAGGACTATGCTGCATGTCTCACTCGGCAGGATCTGACGGTATTCCAGTCAGCAATAATTAATATCGTTACACATATTCAGCTTGTTCCAGAGCATCTGGTGGCAGATAGCACAGCTGTTGCCATAAACGTCCAAGGATGGACTACGACATTAGTATGAGAATGTCGTAACCATTATTTGTTCATAGATCATCGTTTGCATGGTGTACGACAGAGATCAGTTTTCGTCACTTCCCTTCCGAACGAAGTCGTGAAAAATACGATTATTTTCTTAAAATATCCTATGACATTAAAGGAGTTTAAATGCGGTCGAACACACTGTATGTTAAAACAATTGAGAAAACGTTATTTATTTTATTATCGGAGAAAACTCACTCTCGCTCTCGCGTCCACTCTCGCTCTCGCGCTCAATCTCGATCTCGCGCTCAATCTCGATCTCGTGCTCAATCTCGATCTCGCCCTCAATCTCATCTCGCCGCTCAATCTCGATCTCGCGCTCAATCGTCGATTATCCGCTCACTTATTACACGCCAATAGTTCTCCTCAACACATTTACACGCATATAAAGAATTTCCAAACCAACAGAAAAGCACGTGTCAATTTGGCTCGCATCACGTAGCGCAAGCCAAACACTTGACTCACCCTCCGATCGTCCGCACCTAGCCACCGTCGCGACAGCGTGGTGAGCGCGCTCTTGGCTGCCAGCGCTTTCCGAAACCCTTCCTTCCCTCCCCCCCCACGGCATCCGGCATCGACGCGCCTAGAGCCCCGCCGTAAACACTCCGCGCGCGAGGCGTCGCCGCGTCGTCACCCGCATCTGGAGCGGCGCCCACGACGTGCCCCGCTGGCTCAGCGCTTCCCGCGCGGGCAGTAGCCCCGCCACCGGCGCCGCCGCGCCACGCAACGACTTCATCGACAAAAACCTCCTGCTCCTGCTCCTCCTCCTTCCACTTCTTCTTCTTCTTCTTCCACTTCTTCTTCTTCCACTTATTTTTCCACTTCTTCCACTTCTTCTTCTTCCACTTATTTTTCCACTTCTTCCACTTCTTTTTCCACTTCATCTTCCACTTCTTCTTCCTCCTCCACTTCTTCTTCTTCTTCCTCCACTTCTTCTTCCTCCTCCACTTCTTCTTCCTCCACTTCTTCCACTTCTTCTTCCACTTCTTCTTCTTCTTCCTCTTCCACTTCTTCTTCTTCTTCCTCTTCCACTTCTTCCACTTTTTCTTCTTCTTCTTCCTCCACTTTTTCTTCCACTTTTTCTTCTTCTTCTTCCTCCACTTCTTCCTCTTCCACTTCTTCCTCTTCCACTTCTTCCTCTTCCACTTCTTCCACTTTTTCTTCTTCTTCTTCCTCCACTTTTTCTTCTTCTTCTTCCTCCACTTTTTCTTCTTCTTCCTCCACTTTTTCTTCTTCTTCTTCCTCCTCTTTTTCTTCTTCTTCTTCTTCCACTTTTTCTTCTTCTTCTTCCACTTTTTCTTCTTCTTCTTCCACTTCTTCTTCCACTTCTTCTTCCACTTCCTCCTCTTCCACTTCTTCTTCCACTTCTTCTTCCACTTCCTCCTCTTCCACTTCTTCTTCCACTTCTTCCACTTCCTCCTCTTCCACTTCCTCCTCTTCCACTTCTTCTTCTTCTTCCACTTTTTCTTCTTCTTCTTCCACTTCTTCTTCCAC
>BOPP01000204.1:1940695-1963874 GCA_017312745.1 Gryllus bimaculatus
ATATATATATATATATATATATATATATATATATATATACATACATACATACATATATACATACATACATATATATATACACAATACACATATACACAACAATCGAAGACGCTTCCACTTTTGAGTAGTTGAGTTTCTAATCTTCATTGTAGAGGAATGATTTCAAAATACTGAGTGTGTTTAAGTACTGTCCATAAGAGTTCTCCGGTGGATTATTTTCTTACGCGATAGAGTATCGTTCTTAATGCATAGTCATTATTTCTTATGATTTTAAAATATCTTTAGTCATAAGGGTGATAGATGAATACGAAAAAAAGAATTTTTAATTTATTATTAGTCTAAAAATTTAGTTGCTTTGTATCCTTCAGACCCTCGGAGGGTCGTTACTGACCCTGGAGGGAACCTCTATTCAACATAAATGCCTGTGTTTTGATTTTACCGAGAATTTTCACTTCCACATTTTATGTTAGCTGCGTGTTGATTGTTGCTAAATTTTCATTTTTTTTACATTTTTTTCTATTTTCATTGCTATTTTTAGTAAACAAGTTCCTTTATCTCAGAATTTATAACGAAGAAATGTTAAGTCCTGTAAAATGTTGCTGATGGGGCAGTAGACACCAGCACTGAAGTGAATTGGCCATGGCCTGGAAGGTTATCTCTGAATAAAATGTAAAAATAATGATGTTCCAAAAGCCTATAATATGTGAGAACGAAAAGAGAAGCAGGGGGAGGCAAATGTGTTTTAAAATATTTCAAATGCAAAAGAGAAGTAAATTCACAGAATTTTCTTATTTTTTCGTATGAACTTTGTTCACCATCAACAGTGACTGGATATAAGAGTGGCATTTCAAAATGTATTAAATTTATAAATATTTTATTGTTTTTCCTATTATTAGACAATTCTGTGAAATTGTCGCAGTAATTTTGTTGTATCCCTGGATAAATTTTCGCGTAATAAACTTCCAACCAATCATTATTAGAGTCGCAATTGCTGAATTCCCTAGCGAGCACTATTTCAAAGATACGTTTATAACAAAAAATGTGAACTCTCGCATAACATACTTGTGGCTATTTGTTAATCTGTAACACAATATTCAGTTATCAACTTCATTTACTCATCCTAGAATTGCATTATTTACATTGTTTCACATCGCATCATTTACTCATTCAAAGAAAAAGTATTTACTCACTATTTGTCTCGAAAACAATTCAATTACTTTATTTATTTTTGTGTTAATTTTTTCTTTGTAAACAAATATATCGATTTTATTTTGTAAATAATAAACAATTTACATTTTTTAAAGTGTTTATATGTTTCTGAAATGCAAATTCATTGAAATTACTTTTTTAAACCAACTTTTGAGTGCTTATTGCGGATCAGCCATTCGAAATTTCGAAGTTTATTAGACAAAATATGCTTACAATTCACTTAAGAGCTTATTTTCGAAGTTTCGTTATTTCCTTCCTGGACACTCTGTATATAACACGGAAAGTATAAAAACAGCAGTAGTAGATCATGAGATGAATGGGTCACAGAGGTCATGACCTCCCCATAATCGTCTTGAATAAGTCAATATACTTTTGAATTAAAGCAACAGTATTTTGTAATGGCGAGAAAGTCTTATTCTGTTATTTTCTTAATTATAGTTTTAAAAGTGAAAATAGTGGGAGAACCCTCTAAAGCACAATATAACGTCGAGAAAAGACATTTCAAGTGTTACGGCGTAAGAAAAGTGTCTTGTGTTCTGTCGAAAATTTGCCCTTTTTTCGGCATTACAAGACTTTCTCTACACTGCGTAAGCAATAACGAGAAAGTAAAAACCTGACATCTGCGTCTATCCGCCTTGACCTACCCCCCTCTTTCCTTCACACTTTAAGATAGTGCGAACTCAGCGGACGCCCCCGCATAGCCAACATTGGACTGGTCTGCTGCTTTATAATCACGAGTCGCGATCTCTGAACCGTCGCTCGTCCCCAGCTTGCAGAGTTCGCCTAGCGTTGGCTTCGACTGATCTGCGACTGATCTGTGAGCTGCGGCGCGCTGGCCTGTAGTTCCTGAATGATTGCCTGAAAGATCCACTCGGAACTAGGGATGCTATCGAAACTAGGGAACTATCGATGTCTATGTTTTCAAAACATCGATGTTTTTGTAGAAAATGTATTAATACCGATGTTTTGTGCCGATTTTTTTCCCCCGACGTTTTATTTCTGAATGAAAAATTCCCATAATCACAATACTGTAAAAGTTAAAATATGAAATAGTAACTGATAGTCACAATGTTATTCAAGTGTTGGAACCAATGGAACGCTGCTGGCACCATCTTGATCGACCACATTCTCTCGCCCGAAATGACTTCAATGCCCTTGTATTTCCTCTTTTTTTTTCATATCCATTTCGCACACTGAGATGTGGTCAACAAATAGTCTGTGGGCGTACGGTCTGCCTCTTCTTCTCGTACCCTTATTCGGTGAATTGATAAACATCGATGGTTTTTAGGCGATGTATTTTTAACATCGATGTTTTCACTTTGAACATTGACGTATGCTAACATCGATGTTTTGTTATCGATGTCGCCTCAATACTGACAACCCGCCGGCGTAGACCCGAGTCCCGTCACACCAGACAGCCAGCCCAAGGAACTCACAAGAACAATACAAAGCTCGTTATCACGAACCTGTGTTATTTAATGACCGCTACTGCCTGTGACACGGGTAGGCAATTACTTAGAATGTCTCATCCAGTTACATTATTCTAACTTGTTTTTTTCATAAAATGTTTATTTTTTTCTTTTATCTATTTTTAGTATTGTAATTTATTTTGACCCTTGTTTCCTTTTCTGTCATTGATTTCCTTTCTGTCTTGGCACCGATCTCGATCATACTGCTAAATTACATGAAAGCCTAAACAACATGAGTGCACCGTCGCTTTTGTTTTTCTCTGCAAACTGAAGCACCTATCTGGCAACAAGTGTTAGCAAATACTCTATGGTGGATAATTAACAACAACATTAAAGAGACTATTTGATTTTCTGTCCAATTTACTCTCAACGCTCACCAATGTTAAAACTGTTACTCTTGTATAGAACCGGGGTTATAACGCTGTAACGCACAGTTCATGAACTGGTCTTTCGAAGTTCGGTTCCTGGATGAAATGTATCTAATTTTCACATTTTAGAAGAGTGTTCGCACAGGTTCATCTCATACTACCTAACGGCTCGTATTCCCGTGGTCCAAATGCCAGTCTCGTGTAATAAAAACGGTTTATATATGTATAAAAAATTTACCAACTATACAAGAAATGTTTTAATTGTAGTGTGGGAAACTATTGTTTGTCCCACAGTTCATCGGGCTCCTTAGTTAGTATTAAGTCAGCGTAATTAGTTTCGATAACTAAGAGAATTGTGTCGATAAACAAAATACACTTCCAAAAGGTCAATAATTAGCTTCATTACTTACAATACGTTGTTCGAAGGAGGCTGTGTTGCACTGCAAAAATATGTTGCGTCTTTCTTCGTCACAAGCAAGCAGAACGTGTATGTCGAACTTCTTTCACAGGAACAATACATTTTGTCCAAAGGAAGCCGTAGTTATCACCAGAACAGGCCGAAACTTAGTATACGCAACCCACTATATCATAAGCGTGCTCACCGCTGACACTGCCACCCACGGAAGTCTTTTTGGTGGGCCACGGCTCCAGACTTTCTGGCGACACTTGCATCTGTCACACTCGTTTTGTATGCATGTTCTACTGAACTGAATTACAGCGACTAGTCACATTTCACCATCTATATCATATTCAAATCTCCATTTTCCCGTCCTGTACAGACCTAAACAACAGCTTCTTGAAACCGTCACAACCACGTGCAAGACTGCGACTGCGGAATGACGCGAGATAAGACTGATATTTTGTATGTTCTCTGAATTTCCTCGTACTTGCTCAAGTTGAGACATGAAACCGACCAGAAAGTCGGGTTTTTGTACCTTGGAATGTTTGTAAAACAGGCAAAGAATCTTCATCACGTTCAGGGAATGAGTATTTAATTCTATGCAATCAAATAATTAGTGTCAATTTTTTGCAAATCCAGTTCTCAAAGAACGGAATCCCCATTTTCTTTTGGTGCAGTGCAATGGTAACATCACGATGAATATAAATTGATATGATTGATAAACAAAAAAAGAGTATATTCAAATTATTCCCCATGCAACATGTTTGTATTAAAGTAAATTTTGTCAGTCTTTACTATTTTTGTAATTATAAAAGGAGATGTTTGTCTAGAGTTTTGCTGTCAAATTCTGAAATTTTTAACTATCACTTATCTCTTGTCCCAAAATTTGACACTATAAAATAGAAATCAAAGATTTACTTTTAGATTTAATCAAATTGAGAAAAATTGTGTTTAATATAAATTGCACATTAGCATCATTCCTATAGGAAGTTGTGCAGTTAGGAGAAGACTATTTCTTACTTACATGTTGACTTTACCACAACGCCATTTCCTGAAAAATTGTATATTAAATCTTCAATCTTGTGAGGGGAAAAAAATAAAGCAAGCTCATTTCTCTTCAATGAAATAATGATTGTAACAACCAGTCACATTACATTATGAAACCTATAGTTTATTCTTTCTATGCATATCTTTTTTTTACAAATCTCAATTCTATTTAAATAAAATGCATAAAAGTCAAAAGAGAAAAATACACGTTTTTCCAATTTAAACAATATTTTTTATTAAAATTTTTGGTAAAGAATATATACATTGAAATTACAAAATTTGTACAGTTCCTTTTTCTTTATAGTTTCTTTTTACACCAGTGTTAATTTAAAACTATTCTTTTATTCTTCTTTAATGTGCACTTGCTTTTGCTTTTTGCTTCTTCATGAACTCTTTGGCTAATTTATCTCCTTGACGCACCTCTAAAGTTCTTGACACTTGAGAATCTGTAAATGAAACGTTTTCAGTAGGTATATTCACAAACTTGTACAATGAGAAATTTGCTACAAAACAAGTCATGTAATATTATACAATGTTAACATTTTATTGTTTATAAGAAAGAGCATACCAAGGTTCTTTGGTATGCTGAGATTTAGGTGAATTTGTTGCAAATCTTGATTTTCATTTTTACCATCGCTTTCTATTTGGTCAAAGGAAATAAAAGCTTCTCCAACTAATTCATTTCCCAACATATCTTTATCTTTCACAGTAAATAGCACCATTCCATCTTTTGTCTCCCTTTGATCACGAGTCAGTTCACTGTTAACGAAATAAAACATTGCTCTTAAAATTGCAGTAATTTATCCAATGTTAAATAAAAAAAAAATTGTCTTCACTCACAATGAAAAGGATTCATCAAACAGGGGGAAAAGCGTTTTTTTCTGAGTTTTTGTTTTTTGTTTGGGTACTCCAATAAATTTTTCTGCAGGTAATAAAGCAATTTCAACATATGGATCACACGAACCTGAAACAATGTAAAAAATTTTTTGTTGATAATATAATTATGCCATGTAAAAAACTAAGATCATTACTCTTTAGATGATGCCTCTTTCAATGTCTTCAGATTCTTACCATCAAAGTTTTTTTTATTTCAGAACACCTCAGATTTAGGAAATCAGGCAAATTAGGATACAAGTACTATGACTGATATATCAGTGAAGCCAAAATGAATAAGGGCAACATTCACAGATACCAACAAATTTATTTACAGAGATTAACATTCCTCATATCTGTATGAACTCTTACCATTTGAATCCATAGGATGAATATTGCGACCACTGAGGATTTCTATTTTCAATATATTTTCACCAAATTCAGCAAAAATGGTAATGATGCCAAGAGGAGAATTTTGCATTGCTTTTTGTTCCTCTAAGCGTTCAAGATAAAACTTGTGTATTAGTTGTGAAGTATCCATACTATGGAGCGCCAATAATTTCTGTACTTCTTTTACAGCTTTTGTTTCACCTATTTGTCTTCCCTCAGCACCACCCCCAAAGAAGCCTAATAATATGTCCAATGCTCTTTGAAGATTACTGAAGTATGAACGAGATCTTTTTTCCTGTAATGGAATATATAATTTATTTTTTTGCAAGAATCCTTGTTATTTACCATCATTAATTATAATATTATCAGTACCATACCTCTAAACTCTTTTCTACTATTCCAAAAATAATTGTAACAACATGCTCCCACATTATCAACAAAACTTGCTGGAAAATTTCAGTATCGAGTTCTGAATGCAAAATCGTCAAATTCTTGTCAAGATACAGCATTAAATTATCTATATATTTATCTCCTTTATGCAACATTTCTAATCCTTCCAACAAAAGTGTGTGAATTGCTGGAATCATCTGCAATTTGACAAAATATATAAAAAATGTAATATACTACACTGCAATTTCATGAGAAATATGAACAAGACAATTTTGCTGAAAGTGTAAGTGCTGTTCAAGAATTGCACATTTGCACCTCTGTGAACCACCTCTTGGAACTAGAAGAAAAAGTATTACTATGTAGTTGTGGAACATAGTTACCTTCTTAGTCAGTGTATCTAAAAGTTCTGTGATTTTGGAACCAACAGTTTCCACTGCATTGTCAATGACTAGTTCAAGAGTACGTCTACATTGTTCTGTGTCAGCAGAGCTTTTAACATTAGCAAGTTTACTCAGAACATCATTCATTCCAAGTTCACTCACAAAAGGTTCAATAGAACGCCAAATATATTCTATATTGTTAATTGCTCGACACCACTGGAAAAGAGCACATACGAGATTATTTAAGACATATGAGAGAATCTTCGATTTAACATTACTATCACCTACCATATTATACTCACTTCTTTGGAGACTAAAAATTTATTTTTTGAATTACTGCCAGAGCATGAAAGTTGTTCTATTCTTTGACTCATGATGTTTGCATAGTAAACCGAGCAGTGACATATATCCTGGAAGTGCACAAGAACATTTCTAGTTCATTCAAATCAAAATTTCTATTAATTTATAGCTTTCCATATCAGATATGTCTATTGTTTACTTACGTCTATAATTTTAGCTACAAAAACATAAGATCCTTCCACATCTGGCCACGCTAACTGCTGCCAAAATATTTTTATCTGAAATATATTGTAAATGCAATTTCAATGTCCCTAATAACATAAGAACAAATAGTCCTGTACTCAGGGGCAGATCCAGAGAAATTTCGGGAGGAGAAATTCAACATGTTTTGGTCAAAGGTGTCATATTACAGATTTTGTAAAATGTTTTAGGCTACACTAGCTCATGCTGCAATACAATTTTATTTGCTTTAATGATTATCCTAAAATATGTTTGCTTGAAACATTCATGACAAGTTAAAATTAATAGATACTGAAAGATGATGTGGGGGGGAATTTTTCTCGTTTCCCTCACTGTGGATCCGCACCTATTACACCTATGAACAAAAATCTCACCTGATTGAAAATGCCAAGTGTATCTATTGCTGAGGAACTATGTTTGACAGAATCACTCACAGGTACTAGGTTATCTAATTCAACTGCTTTCTGTATTCTTTTTAATGTCTTCCATAAAGCAATGTCTAGCCATTGAGCTACACTTCGATGAAACCAACGATGATATTCTGATAATCTATGTTTTTTCGTTTCTTCAGAACTTATCCCAGAACCTGAACTAAAATGTGGAAAAATACATTTCAAAATAATAAGCAATGAGGATGTATAAAATGGGAAAAACTTACAAGTAATAAGATACTGACAGAAGATCTAGAATAGATGTAGCTAAAGAGTAAAAGAAAAAAATTAAACCATGGTCTTAAACATAAATTTGGATTTTCCAAAACTAAAGATATAAGATCATATGTGACCAAACAGTTCACAATGAAATATTTAACTGTAACTGAGAAATAAATAATAAGAAAAGCAATTTGAGAAAAGATTGCTATGTTTCAGTACTTTTAGCCTTTATTTTCTGAAATTATAGAATTAGTAAATTGTTTAATATAACTTACACCACAAATCTCTGGAGCGTTAAATAGAGGTCAAACAGTTGCATTCCATATCCAAGAACATCATCTTCACTTCCCTCTGCTGATGACTCATCATTAAATTTCACTGGTTTTAAAACTTGGTAAACTTCCTCTATGGCAGGCTCCACTAACTCTGAAATCTGACAGAACAAGACAATATTAGTAATCTATGATAACCAGAAAGAAAATAAGTGAATAAAGTTTCAATATGTCTGTTTCAACTATCAAAATTTATTAGAAAAACATATTGCAAGTTATAGCTAAATTGTACATTGCGTAATTAACTAAGAGAAATTGGGTTTGTTTTATTTACATGAAAACATTTAAAGCTAGAAAAAACATAACAAAATACATGCAAATTTAATATTAATTATATGCTTGTATAATATAATTTATGTTAATTGTGATGAGAAGAATTTACTCCTAAATTGCTGCCCTAATTCCATATGAAAATTTGGAGGAACACACTCAAGGAAATATCGAAGTAGTATTAGTAGTATAGTAGGTAGTTAGAAGAAGACTGCAATCCTGCCTCCATTGTTTTTACCTTGTTCCCATGTGCAGAAAAGAGAGTCATTGCATATGCCAATTGTAATGTCCTGAAATGTAAACATTTCATCATTGTATTTGTTTCCTGACTAACATTAATTTTTACATATAAAATTTTAACTCATTTTATTTACTTACTCTTGAAATATTTTATCATAAACGTCAGTTGCAAGGTGAAGATTTTTCATAGCATTTTTAATTATCGTAATTATGTGATTCAGTCTTATTTCTCTGGAGGAATTATTAGTGTTAATATTATTTTCAATAATGTCATTGTACCTACAAACAAAAAAACATACCCAAAAAAATTAGTACCATGGAATTAGTTCAAAAAATTCATATTGGAATTTAATGAGTAGTAATTCCCAAAGTTAAATTTCAAGATTACAAAAATATGTATTCATGAAAATACATCATGATTAGATGGTTTCATTTTTAAAAAGTGATATTGATAATCCAGAACGATTTCGTAATTTTAATACTATTATAGTTTTAAATTACTGTAATGGTTTAACTACTACCTTTCTGATTTTGCTTTGATTGTAATTTAAAGTCTGTATTATTTATTAATGAACATGCAATAAAATTTATTTATTGAAATTTTGCATGCCTGGAATAGCATATTTGAAAATCTCTCACCATTCTTCTGTCCCTTTAACTATTGCACATTTTGTGGCAGCAGCCACATCACAGTTTATATTATCTTCTAATGGCAAAAACCATCCATACATGGAAGATGGGAATAATTCAAATCCTTCTGGTAAATGTACACATCTCAAGTAAGAAAGAACTCTATAGAAAGAAAAAGAAAAGAAAAAATGCTTTTTAAGTATAAAATTTAGTAAATCAAATTTGAACTAAACATGTTTTTATCTCAAGATTTCTAGAAAGAATTAGAGCGATGTCATATTCAGTTCACAAGGAATGATCATAAAACACACAAATTGTAATATTTATATTATATTATATTGTATTATATATTATATTGTATTATATATTATATTGTATTATATATTATATTGTATTATATATTATATTATATTATATTATATTATATATTATGTTATATTATATATTATGGGTTTCTATTTGTTTGGTTTATGTCTTAACTTTTACATATCATTATGAACGTAAATTATGTGTAAAGTAAAACATGTTTTCAGAATATAATTAAGGGAAAATAATATTTAGAAGAATATTTTGAATCCCTTTGTGAAAATTCTAGATCAGGGTTTCATCTACTTTCTCTGATCCTTTGAGAGAACGGACCCTTATTTTGCTTCTGGACATAAATGTAACTTTACTATCTGGGCATGTTTTCTAGAGTTCAGAGGGAAATTCATTATTCAAGTTATTGTTCTTCATGTTCTCGTCACAGTAACTAGGTTCCTTCACAAAGTCTACAATGAGGGAGATCTGCCAAAATTTGTAGCTTACTTGCCTTCACAAAATTTTTTCACATAGGAGCAAATATTTCATCTATTCTTGCCAAAATACACTATATTTAAAATTCAACTGGTATATTGATTGGAGGAGATATCCCAGAATTTAAGAAAACTTAAACAGAATATGCTTCTCCTTATAGGATTTTTCATTGTTTTTGATGTCAAATAATAAAATTACTTCATTTTTAATAAATAGAAGAAAAAGCAAGAATATGGTATTCAAAAACCAAATTAAAATACACACCTTAGTAAAGCAGCCATTTGATTAGTATTTTTTTCATTAGGAACTAACAGATGGAGTCTCTTAATTCCATTAAAGCATGATGGGATTAGTGATTTTGCAGCTTCCCAAAATAATATTTCCTAAAATCCAATTGATGGAAATAAAATTAAGATGTATTTGGTACAGAAATATATCAAAACCTTATAAATTCAACATCTTTTTAGTGAAACTATTGCACAATTTTGTTTACAAAACTACTGTAGAAATTAGTAGAAAAAAATTTATAGAAGTTATACATTAGAATGTACAGAATTTTGGAACATTTTCAAATCAAAAGTGTAAAATCTACTGGAAATCTGATTGCAAGATTAAGAAATAGTAATTTACTAAAATATATATCATAATCCCTTGTTCAAAACCAGAAGGTTGATCATTTTCTTAATGTTCATAATATCTTCAGTTTTCTAACTGAATTTGGCAAAGTCACTGAGGAAAAATTGAAAAGTTTTTATTTACATTTAGAAAAAATATTGATTAAACCAAGAAAATGAACTCTCTAATGAAGATACAAAATCTGATGTTGAGAATTTACAAATTAGTACCATTTTAATTTAAGAATCACAAATTTATCACAAAATTTGTGTTACACTACTAAGATAATTCTGTGTTTGAAACAATTGCCAAAATAGCCATTGATAGCAAGGAATTTATGAAAATTTACCTTTTCCCTATCGAACATACTGCTTTGCAGAGGAGGGAGAAGTTTCTCCAAAAGTTCAGAAAATACCTCAAAGCTAAGAGGATTATCTTCATGAACATTGCAATATTCAACCCACTTAACTAACGTATCCATTATTGGAGGAAGTCCGCTTTGCAACAAGTGCTGAGTCAAAATTGTTTCTGCAGAAGTAACAAACTCACCATTCCAAGAATATGGTTCTGCCTAAAAAAAATTATTTTCATTAATATTAAATAAAAACCTTTAAATTTATTCAAATGATATTTTGTTTCTGAAAATTATGATAAGTTATATAAAATTATTATCCCCCACCCCCAAGCTCAAGAGTTCATAGTACTCAACACCACACACTTCATTTTATTTACACATTACAGTCACAATTGTTTTTTCTTTTCTACATTTCAGAAGGCAAAGCAGAAGTTAAGTAGGCTATGCGTTAATATAGCAAGAGTTCCCTTCAATTTCTTAAAGAGCTGTTTGCTTATTTAATGTTTAAAAATACAAATTAAATAGGGTTTCGTATTCTGATTAAGATGTAATTTTCATTATTATGATTGAAATGAAGGTCTTTGAAGCCATTACCTCAGTTGTCTCCAGTTCATGTAAAAGTAATAAACGAAGCAGGTTTCTGTGATCTTTGAAAGCTGCTTCTTTGCTCTTCTGGGTGCTGAAAGCAAGTTTTACCTTCACTCTGCCTCTCTTGTCTGTCTTGCCTTTCTTTTCTAAATCACACCAATGTACTTCACCTGAAGCATTAATTCTCTACACAAAACAGAAACAATTAAATTTTTGTACAAGGAATACTGATTTAGCATTTTGGAAATTTTAAATCAAGTGAATTCTCACATTCAAAGGTAAAACACAACTTCCAATGAATTCATTTTCAATTTTCCCTGTTGCTCCAAATTCTCTCACAAATTTTCCCCAGCCTTTTATGCCTTTCACTACACCCACTTTCATCACCTTCTCCTGGACCGTTTCAGCAGGATCAAAGTCCCTGAAATAATTATGAAAATTATTATTTCTAAATCTTCTCTGATACAATAAATGAAAAATTTCAATTAATAAATTAAATTTGCCTCACCATGCCTCTATACACAAAGACTCTTTGGGGGTGTTTTTAACAGGTCTGGAAAGAAGCAAAAAAATTGAAGTGATTTGTACGTTTATCATAAAGCAAAAGAAAGGAGACCATTCAACTTACAAACAAAAGTGTTCATTCCATTCAGGACACAATGTAGACATTTTTACAGTAGTATGGTATTGCTGCTCCTCAGAAGAAGTAAGGTAAACCGTACAAAAGGTGTCACTGAGACCTGAAAACAAAAGAAAAAAAAAGATTGAATAATTGTTTAAAACTAGTTTAAACCACAGTAGATATATTAAATATGATCCATTACCATCAGCATCCATTGGGACAATATCTGTAGCTTCAATGACTTCTACATGTAAAAGAATGTTTGGGGCCTATAAAAGATTACAAAGCAAGATATGTGAATCATAAGAAATTACTTGATAAATTGGCAAGCAAGGAAATGTACACAAAATTACAATTCTGTTCTAAATAGATTAAATTTTTCTAGAATTATTCATCAATGTCTTTTTACATCACAATTGGAAATTATTATCGCATCACAAAAAAAAGTTCATTTCATAAAACTTTTAAAGTGGTACATTGAACGCAATATATACATAAATAAAAATTTCACTTCATATTAATTACCTCTTTATTTCTTGCTTGATCCATTAGCTTATTATGCTTGTCATCATCAAACTTAAAAGCAGCCTGAAGGTAATTAAATAGTAAAGCTCTGTCATTTTCTCCATTGACACTGCATCCAACGGTATGCAAGATTGTGTGCAAGACTTCTACATACAAAACTTCAATCTGCAAGAAAGAAGGCCCAATTTGAGTCATCTACATGTTTACTGGCAGGGAACATATCACTAAACAACAAGGAAAACTTAATGGGAAAAATTGATTTAGACACGAATGACATGTTGACATGATGTTCCTAGGATACAAGGAAGTCTACGTATTATATCACTTTTCTATAATCATATTACACAATATATAAAAACATTTCAACCATTTGTTGAAATCAAAATAAAATGTAATTTAATGGATAAAAAAACCAGACAATAATATATTTTTATTATAAAATATTCTATTACTCGACAATGACATGAAAAACAATTTTTCAATTTATTAAAATGAATAATTAAAAACATAAATAATATTCTTTGGTTAAGAAAATGAACTTTAGAAAGTCATTTTTGTAAGAAACATTTGGTAGAAGCTTGAATTTTCTGAAGAACGTCCAGCTAATATTATTGCATTTTTCTAAATAAGTTTTTACTTATCACCATCATTGTCTTAAATCATCATTAATCTTTTAATGAAGAAATGCTTTATTTCTACAGCATAGGATGAGGCAAAGAATTATTTATAAATGCATGCACATTATTTACTCTTGCAATAAAAGTCCCCATTCCATTACGCATTCGGAAAGTTCAACCCAGTTATATAGCAGATATGTTTTAGAAGTTATTGTACATACAATTCAAACAGTGAAGTGAAAACGAAAATTTCCATGAATTTACCCAAATATTTGATGTCCACAGCCAACCACTTTACATAATATTGTACAAAAATTTTTGGATCCCCGTGCCAATGCATCAACCTAGTTAAGAGAATGAAAACCAGTCTGAGGTATAGGTGGACAAGTTGGGTGCTCTAGAAATAATATGAATTTAATTTTCATGTTTCTTGAAATGATATTAATGAATTCAAGTACCAAGTTTCCATATTTAAAGTCATAAAAAATGCCCTTGTGGACCTCTTCAATTGATTGATCAACTTGATTCAACATTAACCATTTTCAAAATTTACAAAGTTATTTCAGCTCAATTTGTTCTAAAATATGAATCAATTTTAGCCCCAATAAGCTTTACATTACTGACCGACCTTTTTTCTCCTTTGGATCTTTTTGTAATAAAATGTATTGGTATTTAATAGACTGGACACTTCATGAATTGAACTTTTTGTTGTAGTGGGCATTTATTTCAATGGCAATTTTTGTAGTTATGGCATTTTACATGTGGCAAACAAACACTTGGTGAACCTTCTTTGGACATTTTTACCTCTCATCAATGAACCTAGCTAAGGTCAAACAAGGGTTTTCCCTTCCCCATAAAAAAATTAATAACACGCCTTGGCGAGTATACCACCATAGAAATTTACCAAAACTTAATACTTGCATTTATACAGACTTCACACTTATCAATGGATTTATCGGTAAACAAAACGGATTGTGGTTACACCATATGTTAGAGGATTTTTTCTAAATTTAAGATCTGAATTTATGTATCTTTTCCTGCATCAGAGCCCTGCAATAAGAGTTTTTCGGTCGAAAATTGGCTGTTTTACATAACTTTCTCTCTACTAGGTAAACGGTAGCGAGAAATTAAAATAAAATGTAATATAATAGTACCAATAGTTTTTTTAGTTTAATCTATGTATTGATGGGCGATGATTTGTGTTTTTATAAATGACTATAAATAAATAAAAATATTGTACTAGGAGGTTCATCTCAAAAAGTAAGTTTTCACACTTTTCCCCCCTGGGAAACGCACACAAAGAGGTTGAGAATACTTAAAAATATTACATCAGACCACATGGATGGTCCGCTTTCGAACGTGCCCGGTTGCTTACAGTGGTATAGTTTCTTGCTACAAAAAGTGGATCTGTTGCTTGCGTTCTCGACACACGGATATGGATGAACGTCCACGTGGTGAGCAGATGGGGTGCGTTGCTTTGGAGAGAAATGGTGAACGCTTGCAATGAAGCGCGTTGACAAGAGGATTTTGCCTTCATCCATTGTGTTTGCCCAAAACACGCTTCCTTGAAGCCCATGCTTTCAAACTGAAGTATTGAACGAAATATAACTCTTATTATTGTAATTAAAACGGAGAAGAAAAATTTCGAAGAAAAAAGACGAAAACCAAAGAGAAAAAAATAAAGAGAAATTAACAAATAGAGGAAAGGGAAGAGGAATAAGATGAAGACAAACAAGAAAAACAGAACAAGAACCAATTTGAACGATTAATTGTGCTCCGAAGTTTTAATTCTTTGGTATCACGAGCAATTAATATATATTGTTGATATGATTGATGATAAAACGGAGAATATGATCATTGATAATATATGGTTCACAAGTAATTGACAATATTGGAAGGATACCGTCCGATAAAAAAAAAATATAGTGTATTACACTAAATTCGAAATTACAAATTTCATTTTCACGAAGAGGCCAGGGCCCTGCTTCAAAGTCAAATTTTTCATAAATAATTATTTAATTATTTCAGATTTGTATTTAGTTTTCCCGGAATACTATTGAACACTAATTTAATTCGATTGAATTAAACATTGGCATAAATTCAGTAAAATCGCCAATTTAGAAAACAATACCATCCATTTTATTTCCATCTTACAGTCTATTAAGCATTTTCTCGAGACTTATTTAAAAAAAAGCTTCTGGACGACTTCGTCGTTGCGTAGTTGCGAAAACCTTTTGGTCGCACAACCTCATCTTTCCCCTCCTCCCACCCTTACTCCTTCCTTTCCTCCCTTCCACCCAGTTCTAGCGTTTTTGCAAGGCAACACTACGTGCGAAAAATGTAAATATATACTCTTAACGGAACATTTTTTTTTCTTTTCGCCACGCGAAGGAGCGGCATGGGAGGGGACGGGTCGGCGTGAGGCGGACGGAGTGAGATGGAGCGAGCCGGGCGGGGTGAGGCGGCCAAAGCGCGGCGAAGCAAGGTGAGGCACACGGGGCTGGACGAGCGTGTGAGGAAGGCATTATGAAAATATACGCCCTGAAATATCGCCGCGTTTGCCTGTTACGCAGAATGAATGTTAGTTTTGCCATATTCTTCGCCCTTTTTTATAAATCCCACAGTGACTTTACAGCTCCGTCTAACTCCTAAACGTCCCATCCATGCCGGCGTTTTTCTTTCGGTATTACGCAGAATAAAGGAGATACTTCCCAGTAATTTTTTATGAGGTTAAGGGCATTTTTGTATTAGCTTGCCGGGATCCACAGCGTATATTGGGGTTGTTCTAGCAGGTGGCGATTTCTATTTTACTTTTATAGAAAATACGAACGAGCTACTATCGAAATTTGTAATTGCGTAATAAAAATATGATTAATTGACGGACTTGACATTTTGTACTTTGTGTTTATAATTAACTTTTAACTAGACAGTAGTTTACTATCTTGTCACCCAAGTTTTGCAAGAACAAAATTAAGCAATGTTTTGCACCATTAGTTCTTGTTTTTGTGGGAGGCTAAAACTCAAATATAATTGGGTCTTCAGGAAAGGTGAATTTGATGTAGATTTTAGTTTAAGCACAAAT
The DNA here is from genome assembly GCA_017312745.1 of Gryllus bimaculatus. Lineage (NCBI taxonomy): Eukaryota > Metazoa > Arthropoda > Insecta > Orthoptera > Gryllidae > Gryllus > Gryllus bimaculatus. Next base: position 1,957,086 of record BOPP01000204.1, read on the forward strand.
GGCACTATGCGCCTCAACGCGCCCGACTCACTATGTTGAAACAACGCTGCTGTATCCCCAATAAACAACGTCGATCGATCTGCACGAGTTCCATGCGTCATTAGTCTTGCGACAAACCCATTCGCTCTTTCATAAAGAGCGTCGCCGCCAGGGAATTCGCAAATTTAGCGACCTTGTGATAGTTTTCTCGATTGTGGATCTCCATCACTTGCATCCGGAGATGAAATTTAGGTCCATTCGGTCCGACACTGTGCGCTTCACCAAAGCGCGTAATCCACTTTCCAGTTAACGGTTAGAATTGGTTTAGAACTCTGCTCGTTTGTAGTTTCGACATGGCGTTTTGATCGGCTCTGCAAGATTAAGTGAATATTGTGAAATTATATTCTGCATTAAATATTATGAATTATTAATAACAAGTTTTACAAAACTGCACTAAGCCATTCTAAGTTACAAAAAATGAAATGCCTCCTAATTACCGTCTAATAATAAGTTACATATGTCTACAAAAGACTGAAATAAAAAGTTTCAAGAAGTAAATTTAAATTCTTGTTGATAAATGATTAAAATTGTGATACACACAAACAAATTGAGACTAAACATTTTCACTTTTGAGAAGAAGAGGCTTTTATAATAATAATAATAACAATAACAATAACAATAACAATAACAATAATAATAATAATAATAATAATAATAATAATAATAAATCCCATGAGGTGGCGGTATTCATTTCCCGCTGAAAGAGTATATCCGGCAGCGGTTTACACGTCGGTTTATCGGGGGTGCGTATTCCCCATCCAGGTATCTCTAGCATCAGTGTCGGTCGTGGCCACTTACGTTCAAGCCGTGAGTGTCGGCCAGCAGCCTGGCCTTGTCCTCGTCCTTGGCGTCGGCGGCGTCCGGCACGGGCAGGGCGGCGCGCCGCACCCTCGGGACCACGCCCCCGCCCTCGCCGTCCTCCCCGTCCTCGACGCCGTCGCTCGCCGCCTCGAGCGACGCCGCTCCTCGCAGGCGGTGCTCCTCCGCGTGCTTCTGCATCAGCTCCCCCAACTTGTCGAAGAAGTCGCACTCCAAAGACTGCAGCCTGCAACCGACAGAGGCTCTCGGTGTCAAAGAAACTGCGGGGAAGACCTTGTGAGGCGTGTTTCTAGGAAATTTAACTACTATGGTTATTGGTTCCGGTTATTGGTTCCGGTTATTTGTAACCCAGACGGCCATCCGTCCAGGAATCCGTGGTATCTCGAGTTGCTTACCTTCCGTCACTTCATGGAACCAACATAGTCAATTTAGCCAAAGTCGCCGGCAGTTTGTTTCCGACTGGTCCCCAAGAAGTCTTTTTTTATATGTGCGATCCGTCCAGGAATTCCAGACTGCCATCCGTCCAGGAATCCGTGGTATCTCGAGTTGCTTACCTTCTGTCACTTCATGTAACCTATATAGTTAATTTAGTCAAAGACGCCGGCAATTTGTTTCCGACTGGTCCCCAAGTGGTATTTTTTATATGTGCGATAGTATTCGTTGCGAGGCCGCTATAATTCTCCTCCAGACAGCGACTGTCGAAAATCTTGTCACCGCGGTACAGTCTCGAACCCTAGGGCCTCGTGGCGAGAGGCACTGCACTGACATCAGTTGATACATCGCAAGTTCGCGACACTAGCGTTCTTCAAATTCATTTCAAAGCGCATGATTTGTCCTAAGTATACCGGGCGTATACTAAGTTCGCGGTTGTTTCGCATGACTTGGGAGGTGGGGGAGGGGCGAAACGCTTTTGGCGGATGGGGGAGTGGAGTGGAGAGGGAGGGAAAGGTGATAGACTGGTGGCTTAAGGTCAAACTGGAAATCCCGAAACAAAAGTGTACCATGTCGAATCAATTTTTTTTTCAGTAGCTGAAGTAATAAATGACGTGTCAACTCCTTCATATTTTAGCCAAAGGGGTCTGCAACCAAAAACAGTTTTGGAAACCGTGGTTTAGAAGATCAAATTCATGTGATTTGGACAGATTAGAAAGATACAATCTAGGAACATAAAAATAAATGTTAGAAATTAGGGGGGGGATGGAAAGGCACAAGAATAACTCGGAATATAAGTACAGGAATCGACGGGAAAAGAAAAGTGGAACTGTGAATGTAGTGGAATTGCGTGTGCTAAATGAAGAAATGGTAGTTTGAATGTGTAAGACATCTAATTGATCTAATTTGACAGGTATTCAGAAATAAGTTGGTATTAAGAAAGACATTCAGCAACTTGATAACTTAACGATACACTATTTGTCGCTGTTACACAGCATTGGTCCCCGGTAATTACGTGAATAGAAGTAAACCACAAAATATTTAATTTCCTCGTCTTAATTCTTCGAAAGTCTCCTCTAAACCTGTCCGCATGTCGTACCCAAGATCTATTTTACTGCCGATGTAATACCCTCTCCTGAAGATTGAACTCTGACTGGAAATCATGCTTATTTTATTACCCCATTAGCGTTCCCAGAGTCGTAATGTGCAAACTGTCTTCCTTATCATCCCGACAGAGAATTGAAGGGACAGAACTCGGCGCTTTTATGGCTTCCGGAATGGCATGAAGGGCCATAAACCACAGGAAAACAACATTAACTCGATGCATCTCGTGTCAGCCATGTCAGGCGAAGTTGCCATTTCCATATAAACTGCGGCACGGAACTAAATCGTTTCCATTCAACGACATCGAATGTGATGAATCCATTTTCGATTCTTTCCTCAAAATGTCCGCACCGTTTCTCTTTATCAATACGCATCCCACAAGAAGGTCGCTATTTCTCTTTATCAACCTGCACGCTCTTCTTTATAGCATTGGATTAATTTTTTTCGAATAATGTTCAATTCAATCTCATTGAGCCTTAACAAATGCGATGCCTTGCAGGCCCTCTAATGTACTTTATTATTTCATAACTTCTGGTCAGTGTGAGATGAACATTGACGGTCATTGTTCCTTACGAATTTGTCGGTTCCGTCAAGGATTACTTCCAGTAAATAGTGTTATGCATTTGACGTGCTGCGTATTCATTAATCATTCATCAAAATTAAATTGTGTGCTTGCCAATGGTCTTCCCAAGTGAGTCTGAAGTTCAGAACTGTGAGCAACGTACTTCAATCCCGTGCGTCGAAATACATTCCATTTAAGACCCCACCGAGTCTGACAGCGTGCCAAACATTCCCACTGCATTCGTGCAATTCGACCACGCCTCCCGCGTCCGAGGCGGTGCGAGCGGCGAACGACTTCCAGAGGTGTAAATCAGGCATCGTGCGGTGCGGCGCTGTGACGTAGCGCGCCGAGCGCTTGGGCGGAGGTGGCGTGGGCGCGCAAGGTGACTCGGCCCACCGACCGCTGCAAACACGGCCAGAGCGGCGCCGGCCCCTCCCACCTGCCACCGCCTGCGCCGGCCCCCACGCCGCGCCACCCGGACCGCGACCAACGCAACGGGCGGAGCAGAAGGTGCATGCGCAGAGAAGCAATTTGCTGTTTGATATATAGTGATTCCTGGCGCGTCGACAGCGTGCCAAACAATCCCCACACCCTAGTGTCAATCTTCCCGTAAGTATAGTGCAGGTCTGCTCTGGAGATGGCGGTTGGTTTCCCCCCGCTGGATGGCAAAATCCGGCGCCGACTTACCGTCGTCTAGCGGGGCTTTCCTCAACCAGGTATCACCCACCAACGGGACATCGCCCCCAGTCGGGATAAGCTCTAAGCTCCCGACCGGTCCCTTCGGCATGTGTGGTAGTGTCGTGCCTGTAAGTGTGTGTAAGGGGGTGAGGATAGGACACGGTGGGAAATATCGTACGCGGTCCGTTGCCCAGTTTGTTGGGGTACTGCTCCGGCATTCGCCCGGTGCTGATCAGAGAAACCACGGAAAAACTATGGATCAGGGCAGCCGGCCGCTAGAATTTTTCTCCATACAGCAGTAGTGTACATACAGTTGTAATGACATCAGTTGATAGCCTGAGCTATCTCTCCCGGTAGTTTGCTGTAGCCTAGTCCACATCTTTGCATAATGGAAATGGTCCGGACAACATAACACGTTTTACACACCCAAAATGAAGATCATTGAATCCCCCTCTCAACCCCTAAACCAACAAACTTTGTTATTCCAACGTTGTTAAAAAATGTTCGAGATGCAACAAAAAACGCTCAAAGCTGGGAGTAGAGTATACACAAACTGAGAAATGTCTGGATATTTTCAATTTTTTTATTTTCCTCTGGCTTATAAATGTTACAAAAAAAAGCTATCACTATATTGTCGCGACAGCTTCAATTAGACGATATGTGATTGCTTACAATTGCAGTATTTGGCACTTAGAGACATGTCAGATTTGACATGTAGTACATGTTAGTGTATGTGTGTAAGGATGAGGATACGACAAGGAAGAGGTAGGAAAGATCGCGCGCGGCCCGTGTCCCGTTTGTTAGGGTACTGCTCCGGTATTCGCATGGTGTTAATCTGAGAAATCACGGAAAACTACCGATCAGAGCAGCCAACGGCTAGAATTATCCTCTAAACAGTAATTTGACTCTACCCAGCTGACAAGCTAGTGTCGACAATCCTGCCACAGTCGGGACTCGAAACTAGGACTTCTCGGACAGAAGGACTGCTGTGACAGATGAGCCATCTCTCCTGATACTAACAACGAGTTTGTCCTACATAGTCTTAAGATATGTGACTAATCTATTCATTAACACTAAAATACGAAAAAACTAATTCTGAATATTTAGCGCAACATAATGTTAGATCTCCCGTTAGAAGCCTGTCGAACTGATTGGATTCAACCTCTCACTACGTCCTGTGTTTGCAGCCTCCAGAACGAATAAAAAATGAAGTGAAACAATGTTTTTCAGGAGTACAAACAGAAGTATTTTCTCAATTCCTGACCTGGAGAAACTGCGAAGTCAATCTTACACGCAACCTCCTCTGCTCGGACGTTGGCATTGAGCCCCAAGTTTACTTTTGTTTATACTCTGCTTCAATGTTGCTCTGTGATGTCACGTGCCGACGACGGACTTAAACAGTCAGTCAAGGGCATTCCAACGACAGGTTCGAAGAGTACAATTGAGACTAACGCCGACAAGCAATTACACAGAGAAAATGCATGTAGTCATTTTTTCTTCTTTCAAACGACGTACAAAAATTATTTCAAGAGCACTAAATCTACTGTACTTTCAGATTACAATATTCGACTGGAAAACATACCAACAAAGCATTCCCTAAAATTTAGTAATGAAATGAATAAATTGTTAGAAACTTCCATAATGTAGAAAATAAGATGCGGAATCACAAAACTTCAATTTGCACAAACACAGAGGGGCATACAAAAATTTACGTAATAGATATTAACAGAAAAGGCAATTTAAAAAATAAACGCTTAATAATTAATTGTACCCATTCGGTAGAAACTAAAAATTAAAATAAAAATTGTCAATCAAGCAAAATTCTGAACATCTTGATAATTTAAAATAGTATTAATTAAAATAAATAAATGTATCCCTATCTTGACTTACAACTCTAAAAATTCAACAAAATTTTGAAATGTACGAAATTTCCTTCTATAAAGGCGTTTCCACAAATAGCATGTCAACTGTTAAAGATTGCTCACTACAAGTTATTTAACAACTTGGTCATTTGCGACTCATTAGTAACCCTTTTGCATTATTTAGAAGCCCAAATAGAATTCACAAAACAGCAGGTCTTTAAGTATGCTGAAAAAGCTTTCTTATGCAAAAATATGTGCGCTAATGGTTTTTACTTCCTTTATAGAGGGCAGATTTGAAGTCAGAAGCGTGTTGTAGCAGCAAGTCAAGAACGATTTGTTATAGTCGACCCACGATTAAGTGAAGCTACCGGTAGAATGAAGACATTCTTCCGAGTAAATTATTCTATCTACTCCATCCGCCGGGACGATCCCCAGAATTTTATGCATTCAAATCTGAATGTGAATCCATCCCAGTACTCTAACATCTTCATTGAGGCGGTAGCAAGAGGAAGGCCCAATACTCCAAAACTGTTTTGAGAAAAACACTATGTTTTTGATCATAGCATCCTATACACTTGTCTAATTAATTGCGAATTAAATATTATTTTAATGTATTTTATTTTTTTAAACAATTTCAGAACGTAATTAAATCCTTATTTTGAAACGTGTGGCTTAAAGAAAATAATGCGTTATTGGCCCTTCTTCTGGAGAGCACTTCATATTTATTATTGAAATTGTTAAAATTACAAATATTTTGACATTTTATTTCGCTTTTATACTGCTAATACAAATCTTAAAGTGGTTTGCTGCTAATTTTTTACCTCCTAGTTCATCTTGTGAACTATCATATGCGAACTAACTTTTGTCGACATTTCCAGTGGATACTTCTTGAAAAGTACACTCTTCAAAAAAGTCTTGATATTTTTTGCTCTCTTCCTTCAAGTGCCCTTATAAGCTCCGAATATCAGTCACTTTTACCGGATTAAGAGGAACTAACTAAAGGTCCTAGTGGAATATTCTGGGGAACTCATTTAACGGAATATTTCTCTACAAACCTAAGGAATAAAGATACAATCATGAAAATTGCTTGGTTATAGATTAAAGTATGCAGAATTCATTTCTATATACTCCGTTAGTCTTATGGGCCCCTCTTCTAGCCACAGCCTCAATTCTACCGTGAAAATAATTAGAAACTGACTTACTAGTGTAGGCAGTGAATTAACCGTTGCGAAGATGGGACAATTTTGAAAGTGTCTCGAATGAAGAAACATGATTTTCTGTAATCATAAGAAA
>BOPP01000204.1:1963942-1990253 GCA_017312745.1 Gryllus bimaculatus
GAGAAGATAACAGTTTAGAAACTACGATTAAGGTTTGAATGATTCGGATAATAAAAACCAAGCATAGCAAAAATAACGATTTCCGAATCTGTTCTGAAAATTCAAGACTATGATTTGACTGAATCAATGTGTCTCATGATACTTTTAATACGAGACCGAGGCACCAAATCAAATGCATAGAAAAGCTAAGTGCAAAGTACTGAATAGTGCACAACATTAACATCAATTTGAGTTTCATGCTTCCCTCTTAAACATTTTATTACCTAACGAAAATATCAATTTTAGCACTGCATGCTACAATTTGAATACTGTTCACAGTATTGTTTGAAATGTGATAATTTAAGTGTCAGTAAAATAAATAAAACACCGAGTACCATAAAGTAAAGTAAAACAAAACACTGGGTAGATACAATAATGGATGAAGTCTCGCATGTCGTGAATGATTGCAAGATAGATTCTTTTAAGTTTCTATGACTTCAAACTAAAAAGGACTGGCACTACCCAGTTTTGAAAATTACGAATTCGATTCTTATCACCACCTTGTCCGGTAACATTTAATTCATACGCTAAAGAAACTTTCTATACGATTATGTGAATACATTTATTTTCAAGAAATGTGAATATATGATGTGGACATGATGCAGGTTCGATCGACAGAAATTTTCAACATTTCCATGAAATCTTTGCTTGAAGAAACATTTTTGGCTCATAATGTAGAATTTAATAATATTTAAACAAAAGAACACAAATGGTTTACAAAGAAATAGATTTAATGCAAATAGTTCTATTTTATCCTCATTGTATCTTGTGGAGGCGCACCTTCCAGAAACACCGGGAAGCATTATTTGACTTGTCATGCAAACGTAAATTGCTCTCATCCGACGTCTGATTGGTGTAAATTACTTTTAATAGAAAAGGATAGCAGCAGCAATACAAGAGGAAGTAGAAACCTGACCCAGTAAACGACTTCCATGTAATTAAGTCTCCAAAATCACTATACAAATTTATTTTTCCAACATTAACACGCATTGAATTCCGGCGCATCCTTGACAAAACAAAATATTTGCAATTTTTCACAAGTCTGTAACCCCGACACATAGTATACATGAAAATTTATTTAAAATGTTGTCATTGTAACTTTCATCGCACTGAGTGGAAAAGTTAAATATTGGTTCTAAACGCATTACCAATATTTCTGTACTTAATCCGGTTATGACTCTTGCAATTCAAGGATACATTAAAGATATTCTGACTGTTGCTGAAAACTATCCGTTCTCTTGAATGTACAAATGATGAAGTTCAATCTAGAATGACAGTGAGAACTTTTCTTTTAAAACAGTTGATTATATTTCTCACTACTAATAATGATTCCCTTTTTACAGATTTTAAAGATAAATTGACAACTCAAAAACTGATTTCAAAGATTCAAAAATAATATCAAAACAAAATTGAGATTGCTTGAAAAACATTGAAACCTGCATCGTTAATACTGATATCGTACATTTAGCAAAAGTGTTATTGTAATGCATCTATATATATATGCATCTAATTCATGAAATCATACAAGACATTGATTTCTTTGCTTGGCTTTGGTAAGATTTATTTTGACTTGAAATAATTCCACAATTGGACCAGCGCGGTTGCAGACTATAAATTATAATTGATTAATTATCATTAATACCTATTGTTTATTATTAATAACTTATTAATTGATCGTAACGGCCAACAAGATGGCAGAGTTATCCCACGAAAAACACAAAAAGGAAGTTGATGTAAAAATAGCTTATCTCAACAAGCACACATTACGTACTCGAATGCGCACGCTTGCATTCTTTCGCGCAAACACGCAAGCCTACGCAAACAAACACTCCAACGCCTCCCCTTTACCACGTCGGTAATTCATTACTCATTTTACAGCCCGGTGAACCCTCCCTCCAGTCTTGCGACGGACTCCATTTGAAAGGCCGGGCGGTGCTCACGGAATCGGCGGAAAGGAAGGATTCTATTCAAACCCTGCTTCCTGGACGGTCCGTGACCGAGTGGGCAAGCATTGCGCAACGCGCTCTTCGGGTATTTTCCTGGCGGCGACGGCGTCTATCGCGCCCGTTCGCCCGTTACGACAAGGTGAGGGCGACGCGTCACTGGCGTCAATTGTTTTGTTGTTAGAGCGAAGTAGCCGGGCGCTACAGCCGAGCCGCCCAGACAGGAGCACTTGGCACTTTCGCTTGCAGGGAACGCGCACTGTGTACGGACGCAGTGGGGGGTTCGAGTGAGAGAGGAATTGGAGGTGGGGAAAATACTATTGTTTATGACCAATAGCGAACGCTGTGGTTCAGACCTCCACGATTGCTTTTACAGAGCCCATCACTTCTGGCTGGGTTGACCTCAATGAAATGGCACTGACCCAGAGGTACCGACAGAAGATTATACTCTTAATTTGATATCTCTAACAGTTTGCACTGAAGAAATAAAAAAAAGCGTTTAGTTTAATTTATTTTTATTGCATCAACGAAGCTGTTAAAAGAAAGATCTGCAATATTTCCTAAATTTCATTTTTCTATGATTTCTTAAAATATTTGTCAATGATTAATCCGTACAGATTAATCTAACAAAAGAGCAAAAAAACCTAGATTCTTACGAATTAGAGTACCACAAAGAAACCTGCTGCAAACCTTTGTTTACTACAAATTACACTTCGAGTGAGCAGAATTTGAACCCTGAGACCCACAGGTAGAAATTTATCATACAGACGTTTGGAACAGGGTTTGTAGAGCACAAGTGAGACAGCTGATTCATTTACTTGTCATTTTCGCTCTTGTAAAGTCACCTTTCGTTGCAATGAATGTAGACCGTTCTCTTTCGCAATTCAATTGTTCACGGTTGAGACTGCTTTTGTAACACCAATATCAAACCAGCAAGGAGACTTAAGAGCGACGTATTTTGACGGGAATAATTACTACTGCCTTCGTTTAAAATAGAACAGTAGACCTGTTCTCTTTCACCTTCGAAAGAAAGGAAATAATTTTTCACCTCGACCAGGCGCTCAGACAATTGCGTCTCCTACTTGTTCTGAGCGGAAACAAGAAGTGCTTTGATGTGCATCGCATCAAACAACGCTGCTCCGTCAAATTGAGGTTGAATGAAAAGCTGCGGTATTAGTTCCATTTTCTTTCTAATTAAACTCCCAGTTGAGTTCTACAAGAAACCCACGATATCAGGAAATGAATGTGCAAAACATTTCACCGATTGTATGGGGGTATGGAAAATAGTTACAAATACTCGTTATCCGAAGTTTCGGAAAATTTATTTCCTACTTCAGAGCATAAACCTAGTTAAATATATTATACAAACACTTCGTTCTGTCCTCGGTTTCGAATCCTAAGATAGGGGAAGGTGAGATGACGTCCGAGATAGAAAACAGAACTATATTTTTATTATGTCTAATATCATTTACCTTCCTCGTAACAGTAGTACAGAATAAGTATTGGAAGAACAACAATATATCTTTTACACAGTATAAATTTATATAATGAAGTATCGAAAATAAATTACACGAATATCGAAACTCGATCCTGGAAGTTTCATTAGCTCTGCATCATCCCTGGGTAGTAACACTACTTTCATTTCCGTCTTTGCTGAAATATTCGTGAATTAAATACAGAATTTATCAAACTAGTTGCCTTTTCAGTTTTCTCCTTCAGCCCTATTTGTACTGTAACACATTAAAATTATCGAATGGCTTACAAGAACTTTTCTACACTTTATGTAAAAGTTTTAGAGAAATCTTACATCGTTTAAAACAACAATTACTTAATAAAGACTCACAGCTTTGAAATTTATATCCAGTCCAGTAACAGTAAAAATACACCATCCTTCAGTTCAAGATTATACATAATAACCTCGAATATACTCTGATATTTCTCTCACAGTGCGATCGATTTTCAGTATCCGAACACCCATTTTCCAGAATATCTGTGCTTTTGTTCCACTTGTAGAGGAGGTCCATGAACAATGGCGAATCCAGGGTAGAGGGAGCATAGAGGCCACGCCACCCCCCAAAAAAATAGCCAAGAGGTTTCGTTACCTTCTTGTATTTGGCAAAATTAATTAAAATATTTATGTTAGAATTATGTAATTACATAAAAACAATATTGTACAGTATATTTTATATTTTTATAGTGTATATGTTTATTTTTTAACAAAAATCGATTATCCTCCCCCCAAAAAACAAATGATTGGCTGGCTCCACCCTTGTCTTCGAAAACACCAAGTGTAATCGAAGGTTTTCAGTTACTGACAACGAAGGTCGAAACCAGACTTCTTTATGTTGCACAAAGTATTTGCAATAATGTGCACGAGTCATGCGTTACATGAGCTCCGTATTACAGAAGATTGATTTCAAAGTTCGTAGCTAGGAAATTTACGGTCTCCAACCGCGCTGTGTGCGTCGAGTGTTTGTCAAAAAAATCTTCACCTCCGTCCTACAGAATTCCCGACAAGGTAGCTGGCAACTAGGTCTGCGCAACGTCGGTGTCCCTGGCGTGTTCCTTTGGAACTCCCGTGAGTCAGAGAGAAAATCGTCATTCCTTCGGCTCCCGAGGAGAGTTAATATTTTATCCCAGATTTGTTTCTGATAAGAGAAGTTTCAGAACCACTGAAGGTCCAGAGGCTGACTGATCCAATCGGAAGTTTCAGTGGTTCTCTCCATTTCTGGGCGAATGCTGGAGTAGAATCTTTAATAACGGGCATCAAACCGCACCATACCTTCCACCCCCAACCTGTACCCATCCCATTTCACTCAACCCATCACAATTCATCATATTCCACCATCCCATTTAACCCATCCCATCCAACCCTTTCCACGTAACCCAGATCTATCAAACACATCCCAGGCCATTTAAATTCAACCCGAACTTTCACTGGGAAATATGGATGTGATCTATACTGCGATATATCCAACTCTGCCCCTGGCAGGTATCAGCTGTTGACGGTTTCATCCCATCGGGAGCTTTAACGTCAACGTAGTGACGTTATTATGATCACGTTCAAGTTCCCAATTGGATGAAACTTAACAGCTGATACCTGGCGGAGGCAAAGTTGGATAAATCGCAGTATAGAACAGCCGATAAATGTGTAAATCTCAAATCACCTCCTGGCCAATGGCAGGCGACGGAAGTGATACCTCTCAAAACAAGTATCCTGTTAGGTTTCCTAACACCTTCGTGGATACGAATCGTGGATCGTATTAATACGTCCATCCTGTTACATTCTACGTCAACGAATAATTAATTGTGTAAGCGTAGCGTCTTCGCTGCACTATTTGCCCTACAAATAACATTTCACGATTGGGTTAGCGTGCAACCGTATTACACGTACCCCGCAAAAGCCTCGTAGCACATTCCCGTAGATCTTTATTACCACAAACCGCGCGCCCACAGCCAAACGGTTCCCACAAGCATTTCCCCTCCCTCGCCCCTCCCCCTTCCGCACCGCTCCCGAAAAGCGAAAGTGCTCCCGTGCAACCGGCGCAGGTGTACCACCACAACAGCCCGCGGAGCCACCCGCAGCAGCCGACAGAAGTGGCGCCACACTCAGATAAGAGCAGATGCGATGCGGGCGGCGGCGGCGGAGGCAGACGCGGGTAAGGGCCGAATCTCCAGGGGGCGTAACCGCGAATACGGCGCCGTAGGAACAAGCGCGCGGTTACGGTTATGGGCCCGGCGTAAAACTCTGCTCGCGGGAGATAAGCCTCGTCTGCGTAGTCGTACGCGTTTCGGCGTCAGGCGACCTCCTCCGTGTTGTGTCGGGAGTAAATTCAAACGTTCACCCGCATGCGGCGGTAAGGTCTTTTTCGGACGCCCCGCTCTCTCGCGGAGAACAAGGCCACTAGAGACAGAGGGCTCGTAGGGTCTTACGGTGCTCTCCGTATTGCTGGTTGAGAGACCGTCCGGACGCTCTGAAAAGCGCGTTGCGTTAGGGTTAGGACGCTGTTCGAGAATACTGCGAACGTTACTTTGACGTTTTCAATTCGTGAAACTTTGTTTCGCTCTCGTGCGTTTATTTTAATCTTGTGAGCACTGGAAACTGGTGGAGAACGTTATTTCGGATTCGATTTCAACAAATGAAGCTAAAAGGTCCGAGTCAGATATTGTGGAATAATAAACAGATTTATTCCATTCATTGCACTCATAGAACGGAATAAAAAAACTATAATCAATATATGTCTCGCATCAATAATCAAAAATGTAGTGTAAAATAATTGATGTCTATATTTTATAAAGATTATAGAGAACTTGGATTACCTGATATTATTTACTATGATTTAGCTCAGACCAACAGCGTTTCTATAGTGTTACTATAACTTGTAATGTCACTAGTATCTTGACCACAACTGAAACTACCTTAAAATCAGGGTACTTCAATGTAAAATATTGACAGTAACAGTTTCCTAACATTGCATACAAAAAAACTTGATGAAATGAAACTATGTAAATACATTATAAAACAGACGAAAAAGATATAACCAGAGTGTCATTATTTCATTTCGTGAAAGTCTACTATTTACATAATATGTCTCGCGAACCTCCCAATCGCTTCTTATAAAGAAAACAAATTTAAATCCAGACGCGACAACATCGTTTTCAGATTCTTGCTCTCTTGCAAAGAACAATGCTGCTGGAGACCGTATGTGGTTTTGTATGGTCTTTAGGTCCGTCCTTTCAAATTGCTTGCTGGGAGTTCGACTTGGCTCTCTGAACAAGTTCTCACGACTTAAGTTTCATTTGTTTTTTTTTTTAACAAAATTTACAAATATTCCAACATTACTTCAACGTCTTCTATATGCGAAACTGCCTCTTTCGCGCATTTAATTTTCAGATTAACTTACAGATTCTACGAGTACGAAAACTTATTTCATATTTACCTACTTGAAAAACATTACAATTACTTAATACAAGTACAGCCCTAATTATAGTTGCACTCACTTTTTTATAACATTGAAAGCTTATTTTTAGTGTGGAATGGCATAACTCCGTCTTTGTAGATTAAGTATGCACATAATGTAATCTCAACACTAAAGCTTTAGGAAGTCTGTTGCCTACTCACGAAATTACTTATCTTTCAGGGCACTTCAACACAATACATTAAATGTAACAATTTTATATCTGTTTAAATGACTTAAAAACATAGATATTTAAAATAAACGAAGGAAAATTAATTATAAAATGTCTTGGTGGCAGCAGAGACATTGTGGTAATCGATAATGATGAGTAAGGATAAAAGAGGTCTCAACCACAAAGTTAACATGCTCTTATAAATAAGTAACCATACGTGTTTCGCGACTTATCTCCTCTTCAGATGCACTATAGAGAGGTAAATTATGGATTTAATTTAATTAACATATGAAATGACACTAATATACAAATGGAAATAGATAAAATGTAAAAATATAACAATGTAAATATGTTTTAAATGAGTAGCGTTATACACCGAAGTATCAAGTTTCAAGTGCTTCATTCATGAAAAAACAATCATGATTATCTGCAAAATCAATATTATTAAATCGTTCTGCTCACACTCAAGGCCCAGCAAATATAAAACTAGTCGTAATTTTTGGAGTACTTTACATCAATTTAAAACCTTGTTTTCAAATCTGGCAAACCACCAAATATTTGTCTACATTTTTTGCTCTAATAGAGAAAAGGACAGTAATAAAGAAGCAGTAGATATTATTTGAACTAAAACGTCTCAAAATTTCAAAAAATGCAATAGTGTAAAATTGATTGGACATCGTCCTACAACAACACTATGTTTGTAAACCTTTGCTATATAAAAGGTGTCATAAGTGGGTTTTGCGTACGTTTGAGTGAAATCTTAACATTTTACAATGAATACAAAACAATAGTTTCTTAAGTCTTCTTTAAATGTTTTGCTCGCAAAGTATAAGTAGTTTTGCGTACTTTTTAATTATATCGATTGAGTTCTTCAATGTTGATGAATGAAGTGCTAGTAGAACGGAAGTTGCAACATTATAATATTTCACTACAGCCATTACTATTAGCAAGATAAAGTATGTGCTGTTGTACAAACATTGGTTTCATTACGTTCTCTTTTCAAAGTTGTCTCGGCAATTAGCTGTTTCCCCAAACTATCATTAGTAATTTATATGTAATATTTTCAATGATCTGTGGAAAGACAAGCTGAAGAAACGTTTGCCTAGGAAGCAATAAATGTATTAATTTACGGTGGAAAAATTCAAACATTCGCTATGTTTCTTCCTCCGAAATTATAAAGAAATTAAAATTTGAAAACTTTCATCAACGTTTCTGTAGTTTCTAATGCGTTGCACAATCTAGAAACAATACACCCAAAGAAAATTAATATTTTTAACTAGTTGTAAAACTTAAGTAAAATATTAAATGAATGTATTTCAGTTTAATTCCATTAACTCACGATACTCACGAAAACAATATATTCCTCAAATAAGCAAAGACAAACACTTACAAGTCGGGAATCATTTCCATTATTTTCATTTACCTTTTCCTTGTTTCTTCGAAAGCATTAATGAAGTAATGCTGAAACGAATGATAACAGCATTCCTGGCTTAAGTCCTAAGCACCTCCGAGCGTTGTAAGTCATTTCCGGGATCGTGGTATCATAGGGAGCGCAACAGAACAAGCAAATGTGACTGAAATAGCGCGTGTAACTATGCCATACTCTGTTGTTGCATTAGCATTCCACTGACGGCTATTACGTCCAACTCTAACAAAGACGCAATATCCGCTGATTCACAGTAATACCGGATGCGTGACAAGATGTTATGGGAATGTTACTAGCCTAGTTTTTGAAGATGATACGTGAGTAAATTATGAAATATCTCTATTGCACAAATTACGTACTACTAACACTACACCATTTCCTTCCGCGTTAACTACATTTATCCACAGTTCAGTAAAAACAGTAAAAACTGAATGAAGTTTGTGACAAAGAAAATCTACATTTGATACTCGGAAGCAAAGCAAGAAGTCAGCATTTACTCAATGGAGGAAAGGAAATTTAACGAAAGCACCACCTAAGATTGTCATTGACCCAGAAGGTGATTTTAATACTTTATATAGGTATATTCAGTCAGATTTTTTAATAAAGGAACTAATAATTAGGTTTATTCTTAAAAAAATATTTTCGTTTTTGATATTTCGTATGCTCTAACTTTATAAAATCAGTTATGTGGCAGAAAATATTTTATGTGGCACCCGAAGTTTTGTGTCAATTATTGTTGATTAATGTTATTGGTAATATACCGTAAAATAACGAAAAATCATTATGAGGATATTTGTAGAGGGAGATATTGATCCTTATACTAGGTCAATTAAATTCCTGCGCCGCACGAGTGATTACAATACCGGTGTCACATGGAAGCTTGCATAACTAAGATTTGACAATAACGCATTAGGCAAGAAAATTCAAATTAAAACAGTCCAATCATTCCTTTGTAACTGTTATAATATATCCCACTTTAAATTATAGCCGATATTATTTTATTAGAAGTGTATTTAGAAAAAAATTGTAGAAGCACGATTAAGACATGACTTCAAATTGTTCCTTTGGATCGAGTCAAGTACGTTTTATTCTCTTCCCCCAGCATAGCTAAGGACGTCATTAACATTATCATGTTCACTAAATCATATCCTCTTCCAACGAGGATGCAGTAACCCTGAATTAGAATCTCACCCAGAGCTCTGTCGCCGCCTCCCACAAACGGCTTTCCCCCTTATCTACATCTCGGCGTAGGAAGGCTGAGTGAAACCGTTTCGCAAAATGCCACTGCACTCCAACTGCACTCCACAGCACGCAGTGTTGCAATATAGGAGATTTGCTGTTACTTTCGCCATTTTGCGTGATTTAAGAAGAAATTTAGAAAGAGCAAAATGTATAGAATCTTTCACGTGTGACGATTTTTATAGCAAGTGTGTGACAAAATGTATAACTATTCTGAAACTTGATTTAGTAGACGTAGGTAGTTAATATTAGCGTGATTAACTGCGTAACAATTAATGGCATTTGAAACAATTTAAAATTTATTGATGTTTCGATATGAAAATCTTAATTATTAGTGGAACATCACTGAATGAAAAATGTATTTTAATTGTACTAATAAAACAGGAAAACTTTCACGAAAAACACATGAAACTTCCTTCTTTCCCCTCTTTCTGTTATGAAGATCCAATGACTAACATCACTTCAATATGAAAAGCATAAATGAACACTAATTTACTATTGAAATTATTGCTAACAAAAACAAATTAGTGCTTTGTTTACTTTCGAGAAGTCACAACGCGAATAAATAAAAGGGAAAAAGAAATGTAGGTGTTCATAGGTGAAATATACAACAGATATTGTTGTCCTTGATGGTTAATGTTAACTCAATAATACAAAAGCGTAACCTATGATTTATTCTAGCATTGAATATAATATATTGCAAGAAGAAGACACATTCAATAATATATAATGGAGTCAAGATGTATGTACCCGTTAAGTTAATGTTTATTTAGCAATACACAAGTGTGTGATTAAAGGGGATCTTTGTTGTATTGATTCTGTATTATATAGTATTAAATAAAACGCATGCAATTTTTCAAATTAAGAGCCTTATTTTCTTACTGAACGACAGTGACACATTCATCAATAGCTGTCCAGTCCACTTTTGCAAAAGTGGAAGCTGGAGAACTGTGTTGAAGATTGACGAAAGTGGAACAGAACTATGTTCCTTCGATGGAATGAAATTCGCGATTCTAGCTTCGTAGACAAGAAGGTTGTTGTTTAATCTCAACGGTGACTAATTTTTGACACCAGTACGACGAATAAAATTAGAAGGCGGTTGTCAGTTCGTGGTCACACGATAATGCCTATGGCATAACTTAGTCAACAAAATGTGGCTAGTGTTCTCGTCACAAATGTCAGAAGAAAATGTATCGCCGACCTTCAATGTCGAAGTTAAGCAGCTGATTATTACAAGTGCCGAGAGTGAGGTTAATTGTGTCACTGTATGTCGCGTGATTGTCAATTTTGAGTAGCGTATGTTGTTATGTCGTCATTGTTAATCTGTTATCGTAGAGTGGTAGCTACACCGCAAAAGTGGTAGAACGCGTTTGACGTGCCAACGCAATCACCCCAGCTATACCATTTGTTAATCACCTAATTTTATTCGTAACCTGCGTAGCGAGTAAGTTACGTCCAAATCCACAGCGTCGATTAAAAAAATTGATTCGATGTTCGTTTTCCTCCGCTCTATTCCTAAAAGATCCCGGAACTTTAATTAAGCACCACATATAGTACGCGATTGTTCCTTTCCAATTACCTTCATGTAACACTTTATATTACGTAATTTTAAAGAAACAACAGATTTAGAGTTAGAGACGAAACTTACTTGAATCTAGGGTATTTCTTAATACCCGCACTCTTTTCGCGTAATGTATAACTTTACAAGGAAAGATAGATGTAAATACACAGCCATTTAATATTAACAACAATTTTGAAAATAATAAATACCGCTTTGTAAGAAATGTAGATAAAATCTAATGAACGAGAGCAAAATACAAATTTAAAGAATTCTTAACGCATCTCAAACTTTAACGCGATTCAAAGAGAAATATGTTAAGTTAAAAAAATGAAGAAATTATAATTATCAGTTGAATTTTTTTTGAATCCTATGAACTATGCATTGTGTATTGCCTTATTGAGTTACTACATTTCAATCTGTTGCTCATCATATGTGTTTAAATAATGGAAATTAAACAGATTTGAAGGCAAATCTCTTCGACCGCATTTTGCGTCTTTCAAACCACTGCGCCACGCGTAGGATCCTGCCGACCCATTTCTGGAATCGATTGGAGACTTCGGCGCCGCTGAGTCTCCCGCATCTGGCTCCGCGCCGCTCGGCTGCGCCCTTGGCCTTCCACTGCGGACTCTAGCAGCGTTTGAAGGCGCGCCAACTTCTATGGTCATTAGCCCCGTTAGTTTTAACGTACGAGATGGCAGTTTCCTCGCCCGCGGGAACGAGAGATCTGGACCAGACCTTCAGCTCTGCTTTTAGGGTTTTACTCAGTCAGGAGTCCCCCAGTGAGGCACGGCCAGGGCTGGGACAAGCACTAAGCTCCAGACAAATAGTGTATCCCCGGCGGCTATAACTAGTGAATATCGAAAACTAACTTTACTTTGCTCTTTCTTAATAACTCTGCATCTTTAAAATGAAACCATCATAACATAATATCCACCAACGCTACAAGATTTGAATGAATTTTCATGTAAGAATTAGAAGTATTAGCCCCTTGAGGTGATGACAAAAGCAGTGGGAGAATAGTAACGACTAGAATATTTTCACTCAGTGAAAGTTTAATGAAACTGAAAAAGTTTAATGAAATATCCGAACATAACAATAATGTGCAAAATAAACACACCGTACATAGTAAACAAGTGGGTCATTGATAAACGTAAATTTTAACTAGTTCAATGCAAATAAATTTCCCAACCGTGTATTACATTTTTTCATTCATTAAATAAAAATTTTATGTTGACAAAAATTACACATATGTTACGGTTTTCCTAGTCGTAATGGTTAATTACACAATTTCAATTTCAACACTTAAATTTATATGTCTGTGTATAGCTTTTAGGGATATTCGGTAAAGATTATATTTATTCCGCAGATCCACAATTTCACTATTGATAAAAAGAAAGTAAACGAATGACAGCCGTGAACTCCATTTATCCGCTTATCCGTTTCAATTCAAGGGAAAGCAGAGAGAAAAATGAGAACATCTCAATGCTGAATGTTTCTGTTGCAATACAGCTAAGGAAAATATGGGAAACTTCCTACCTTTCATCCTTTCTCAATATGACTGACAAACGTTATGTAAAACGCATCCCACTCAAAGTAATACTGTATGTTGGCAAATCATTTATGTAAACGCTCTGGTAATAGAGCAATTTGAGGTCATTTACCTCGTATAAAGCGTTGTTAAAACATAACTATAATTTACGATATTTTATTAAATTAATTAATTTTGATTGTCAAAACCAAAATTTAAACTTCACAAATATTTCTGAAATGTTTATAATGAACACTTTAACAGAACTTTTTTATGCTTCTTAGAATGTAATTCTTCCAATAGAAACGACTATTGCTCAATTGATAGCCAGATTAATGTAAAGTAATTTTGGTAACCCAGTGTAGACCAATAAAGACTTTCTCACAGAACATTTTTCAATTAGTGCTAATTACACGCATCTATTTATTTCAACAAAATATTCTCTTCAAACTTCGCACAATAATATCAGAAACATCGAAGGTAAATACAATAGTAAATTATAGACATATTCCAAAGACTACCAATAACAAATTCAAATCCAGGGAAAATCTTCAGAAATTCTGACAGATCAATAATTATTTTCATATCTGCAGTATACAGTATTATTGAAGGCCACTTTTCTTTGCAAAACTTCTTCGTATCTATTACGTTGCACGTTTTACTTTGAATTCAATGTTCTTATGAGATTATAAATAATGAGTTTCATTTTTGATAAAACTGGAAAATACATTCTATTAATTAGGTTTTCTTGGATTCTATATTCAGAATTCAACCATTTGAACATATTCGATTCAACTTCGTGCTTCTACAAGTGCTTCATACAGTTAAATTAGTTCTTTATAAAGTTCCACTGTGTAGTTAAGTGGTGATAATGATTAACATTGCTACTTGAATAAGAATGCCTGAAAATGGAAATTAAGATATATTTCTTAATTACAGGTAATTATTTTGACGGTTACCACGTTTGAAAATTTCACACTTCAATTGTTATCACGAAGTACCTTCCATCATTCGCCATGAAGAGAAAAATATTTGAGTTGGCAATATTTTTTAGTACACTGATGAATCTGCACAATGACATCCGGAAAATATTTATTTTTAATACAATCCGAAAGGCCCCACCAGTCGGAAGCCACCAGGAATCAGGCCCGAGTCTCCCTACGTAAAATAAGACATTAATTCAATACAAAGTTTTCGTTTGTTCATTACCTGTTTATCTAGTTATAAAATTGTTAAATAAAAAGTGCTTAAAATATGACATCAGATTTCGAATTTTTCATAAACATGCTAAAACCATATCCAAAATAAAGGATTATACGTCCAATAAAAATAGTTCATTTTCATCATAATGCTAAGAAGAATGTTCATATCCCTTTAAAATATTAAATGATTATGAGGTAAAATATCAAAATTACCTGTCCACAACTTATTAATTATTTCATTATTGATGGAGAACAAGAGTAAACTAGGAACGAATTGCTCTCTCAAGTACCCGCCGTTATTGACATGAATTTTTTTCGCTGGAAAACAACCGTTCCGCCAATTACAAAGTGATTTTATGTAAAACTGTTAAAAGTTATGACATTACACTTCGAATTTTTCATAAACACCCTAAAACGATGAACAAAATATGGGATTATACGTCCAATAAAAAAACATGTTATTTTCATCATAATGAGTTCATGTTCAAATCATATCACTCCAACAAACATTAAAAACAATGAGGTAAAAATGTCATTAATACCGGCTTTCAAGTGATCGATTATTACATTATTGACGGAGGACGTCAGCCTAAATCGAGATCGAATTCTCTGCAACGTACCTGCCATCACTGGGCCCGGCAGCCGCCCTGCCCTCCCGCTGTTGCTGCTTCACCTTCTGGTACGCCTGCTTCCACATCGCGGTTCCGCTCGGAGCTTCTATTGGCACGCTAGATCCTTCCACCGCGACGCCGCTACACGGACTGAAGGGAATACCGCCGGAGACGGCAGCGCAGCAGTGGCAGACACGGCCGCCTGAATCACCGCGCGGGGCGTAGCCAATGGGGAGGCTTCCTTCGAACGGCGGCGGCAGCGCGTCTGCAGGGGGCTGTGAGCGAGCCCTTCCGGGGAATTCCGAAGGCCAGGGAGTTTGAAGAATAGCAAATGCGTGTATAATGACGCCTTTTTCAGATATATTATATCAGAACTAGATTCTTGTTTGAATACGATAAGAAATCTTCTGAGTATTATTACCTACTCAATGATAATTGAAAAAAATTACTTTAGTTCCTTTTCTTTCCGTTGACGCCCCAACGGAGTTGGGCCAAGTTTGTACACGGGCCAGATATTCACACAGGTCCTCTCAGTATTGCATTCTGCCAGTAGCGTAGTTTTAGTGGCTAAACTGATCGCATCACCCCCTAAATTAAAAATATATTTTACTGAACTGTTTATTAATTATTTAATAAAAATACAGCATATTTTCTCGAAGTAAGTCAAGTCTTTTCTACACAACTGCTGCAATTAACACCCCGTTTACCGATGTCGTTATAACAAAGAAATTCGATATAAATAATACGCATGATTTTGTTATTGACCTTTTGACCTTTTATTTTCATCAACAGTTCACCCATTAAGATAAGTAATCGTTTAAATCGAGTCTCGCTGACAATTAAATAATAGGAGCTAACCGCTTAAAGTTTCACGATTTAGTTTACGGTATTTTTTTCTTTGCTTTCTTAATATTTATGATTTAAATGCATAACTATTAAATTAATACATACATAATATTTAAATAAGTCATTAAAATTATATTGTTCCCACAATAAAATGTTCTAATTGGTGTCAACCCTAAAATGGTGTCAACCGGGGTAGGCCGCCCCCTACCTCAGTCCAACTAGGCCACTGCCTTCTAGAGATGCCATTCTACACCTATTCAACTTCAAATTAAGAAGAAACACAATCAAATTGATACCAAACAACACCATATTGAGAATTCGCATAATCATTTTGAGACTAGTCCCTTTCAATTTGAGAATAAACAATTTCAAACTGAGAAAAAACAATGAATCGGTTATTATTTTAATATTGATTGAATAATCAGTTGTGTTTTCCGAGTGATCAAAACTTGAGATCAACATGCCGTACATTTAGAGATTGGAAGCTGAAAGTGTAAAACAGCAAATTTTTGTTGGGTATAATAATAACGGTGATTGGAAAGGCCTGGCTAATACACTTGGTGTTAAAAAAATCGACCGCATATTGTTGGGTGAAAAATCAAAATTAACTTCCAAAACCACGAGTTGGTAAGAAGAATATGAAAATTGCGGAGGAACATTGGACCTTCATGATTAAATATATTGAAGAAAATTCAAGAATTACACCGAAAGATCTAAAACTAAAAATGGAACAAAACCATCAAATTGTGGTTTCAACAGAATGTTTGCGGAAACATTTGGATGGTTTGATGTACACACTGAAAGACATTCGTAGAGATCCTGAAAAAAGTAATAGTGTTGGGACGAAAACAAACGCCGTGAGTACGTGCTGCAACTTTTAAATTATCAAGCGGATAACATCCCAATTTTATACATGGACGAAACAAATTTTAATTTTTTTATTTCAAGGAAGAAAGGACGATCGAAAAAAGGTACTCGATGCATCTACATAACATCAGGGAGCCCTGGAGCCAATGTGCATGTCATAGGTTGCATGAGTGCTATGGGACTGATTCACCATCAAATTAGAAGAGGCACTTTTAGAAAGGAGGAAGCTAAAGAATGTATGCGCCAATGTCTGCGTGCTCCATTAACCGTGTACCACTCGTTTGCTGTATTAGTAATTGATAATGCTCCCTGTCATTGTAGTGTGGAAGACATACTCATAGAAGAATTCATCAACCATCACTTACTAAGGCTTAGTCCTTACAACCCAATGTTCAATCCGATCGAAAATGCCTGGTCTAGCCTCAAGGCTGCTGTTAAACGAGATATGTGTGCAGAAATGCCCTAAATTTTAGCTGATGAAGACAGGGCAAATATATCGCATACTGAGTTTCGTCTTCGTCATTAGAAAATATTATAAATCATAACATTGAAGTAATAAATGCTAATAATTATGCAAGATGTGTCGCTAATGTCCAACGATTCATTCCTGATGCCTTAAATTTAGAAAATATGGTTATGTAAATTATAATTGTGTTAAAAAAATGATTTTGATTAATGTGTTCGTGTCATAAATTAAGCTGATTTTGTAATGTAACTTATTAATAAAATGTTAATGAAGTTGGTTCTGAGGAATGTGTCCACAATTTCTTCATTTTATTGTGTTTATTTACATTCTTTGGACTCAAATTTACAATTTACAACGTAACTTCAGATAGATTTCAATTTGAAATTGCTTAGTCTCAATTTGAAGATGATAGGTTTCATTATGAATGTGCTTAGTCTCAATTTGATTGTATTCATTCCCAATTTGAAATTGTTTGTACTCAATTTGATGTTGTAAAGGTATAGAACTTTGGGGATCAGTCACGTGGTAGGTCCATCTCCAAGCCATCAGGCTGGCAGACAGGAGGGGGAAAGAAGGACCGCACTGTCATTGGCTCGTTGTTTAAATTACTGTTCCGGCATGCGCCAGGAGATATGAGGAAATCACATATCAGATCATAGACAAATCAGAGTTTACTGGTCTATTGAAGGTGAATCACAAATCACGCTTCGGAACTCTTGGAGCAGCCTGCGATAGGGATATGATGATTTGGGTATGTGCCCTGTTTTTAGCGAAATCGTAAAGCCTGGCTAGCGAAGGAAGTGACTCAACCCCGTTATAACAAGTCCTTGCGATTCAAAACACGAGCCACCAGTTCAGGCGCTTCGTTGAAGGCGACAATTCCGCTATTCTTGTCGGCTTTTACATGTAATTTATTTACTGCAGCTTTCACCACTCCTTTTTTTCAGAACTATCCTCCAGAAGGCTTTGCCGCTGACGGGCAGGTCTAAGCGACGGGCGGCCGCACCGTGTGCTTGTATTTTGCGGCGGGCATCAGTGCAGCACGTATGTGTGTGTAAAAGACGGAGAGAGAAAGGAGAGAAAGAAGAGAGAGGGAGAAAGAACAGAGATAATAGAAGAGGAAGAGAGAAAGAGAGGGAAGAAAAAGAGAAGAAAAAGAGGAGAAAGAAGAGAAAGGGGAGAAAGAGAGAGAGAGAGAGGGAGTGGAGCAGTAGGATGTGGGAACAAGTACAAATAAGAAGAGAGGATTGTCTTGCCGCCCCAATGTTCTTCGTTGCGTCCATCCTTACTTCGTTCTTTTCGTCTTTACCACATACTGTTTTTTTCGTTGCCGGTCAACGACTATGATTATATTCTCTGTATAAGTTTAATGCTTATGATCTCTGAGGCTGGATCGTCTGTCTCTCCAGGACCACGTCGCAGATCGTGAGATTCGCGGATAACCAAATCTTCTCGGGCGGTCTCGCGGAGGATTCCCCTCCCCCATGGTTATCTCCAAAAAATGGAAGCACCGGCCCCACCCGAATACAAAAGCTCTATCACTAAGCTCCCGACTGCTCCCCATTGTCGAGTTCCCAGGTAGTTCGTCCATCGCCTGTGTTTGTGAGAGAGGGATGAGCATAGGGCACGATCGAGCGCCGACGTTCCGTGGTAACGGTTTGGTTCAGTGGTACTGGACCTCTCGGATGATCATGTAGTTGAGTAAAACACCACGGAAAACTCCCGATTCAGTGGCAGCTGGCCGCTATTAATCTTCTGCCGAGAGCTATTACTTAATAATTCTCATAATATATCGTTATTCAATATTCATTATTATCAATATCATATATTAATCAATTGTCTCATCATGCCTGCATAAATCCATTATCTCTCCCGTGTACAATTAATTCTGGTCAGTTTAGGAATTATTATAATTAAATTGTACCTACACGGATCACATTTCTAAAATCAAAGACAGGCAATCGATTAAATAGTAAATAAACAAAACCAATACTCGATATGAAATTGAAACAAAAGAATTTAGATACAGTGTCGATGGACATCTACACTTAAGAAATACGACTGACGTTTCATTGTGGTGAAATAAAAACACACTCAACAACGGTAATACATTTTAAAGAAAAAGAAAGGTTTATCTAAAGAATTTTAATACCCTTAAAAAAAATACTTATTTAATTTACAGATAGTTTTAGATTTACGGCAGTCGTTGTGTTCTTCCACTTGATTATTTTCCTTATACAGCGAAATTCAGTTCTCTTGATTATTTATTTAACAGTTCACTTCTTCTACACTATTTATTTACCTTTTTCCTGCAATCTATTATTTAGTTACAGTGAGCCCTTTCTTCTACAGTAACACGCCATTCCGATTCCCGACGTTCTTATACCCATATAATTAGAATCTAATAACCAGTGGATCAGAAAAGGGAATAAGATTAATATATAGATAAGAATAAGATATTAGATTTTGAGACTAATGACCATTTAATGTATTAATAATACCATTCTCGAATTGTAATCAATTGTAAAGACCAGCATGTAACAAGTATTTGTACTTCAGCTTTTGGTCAAAATGACCCCACATTTCGAGCAAGGTTTTTGCGATCCAGTTTGAGCACTGATCCTTGATACAAATGCTGAGATGGTCCCCTTGTTTTGCTTTTGGACATTAAATGTTACTTCTAATTAACTTCTCCCAGTAGCACGTCACACATCCAGTTTTTTAACTTGTTGTTTTGACGTAACTAAATAAATAAATATTAATAAATAAATAAATAAATAAATAAAAATAAATTAAAATAAAATAAAGATAAATAAATAATATAAATAATAAATAAATAAAATATAAAATAAAATAATAAGTAAAATATAATAAATAAATAAATAAAATATAATAAATAATAATAAAAAATATAAAAAATATATAATAGAATAATAAATTAAAAATAAATAAATAAATAAATAAATAAAAATAAATTAATTATAATAATATAAATATAAATAAATAATAAATAAATAAAATAAATAATAAATAAATAATAAATAAATAATAAAATTAAATAAATAAATAAATAAATAAATAAATAAATGAAATTTTTCCTTTATTCTGCAGTCTCCAAAAGTGGTCCGTGCTTGCACAGGAGCTATGCTATTCAAGATAGCGGAACCATCTCTCACCTACTATCAATTTATCCATATTGTCCTTATGCCACACGATTTTCATTTCTACAAACACTTGACGCATTTGAATGAGTGTGTATAAATAAAATGTTATGTTTTTACGGCAATCCGCAATTTTTACATATACTTAAACATTAGGATATCTTGCATAAAGCACCAATAGAACAAGTGATAACAAGCTCGTATCCAATGCCAAATGGACGACGATTAAACTTCATACACAATATGAATATATTGTAATATAATATACTACAAAGTTCTTCTATTAACCTGTATCTCGTAACAATGTGTAGGTATGAAATCTCATTTATCGTTCTCAGCCACGTGAATTGTATTGTGCTTGTTTTGCAATGAGAAAATCGTAATGACAAGCAGTGTACTGTTATGGCGCTAATTTGATTACGGTACAAATCCGATGCAAAAGATTGAACCAAAGAAGTGCAATGTCACCTTTTTCTTAATAGTACCAAGGAGTCGTTTCAGGGTTTTCCGTCCCAAATGACATGCGTCAACACGATGGCTTTCCCTTGTCAGTGCGACCGCGATGTGGCCGTGGAGGACATTCCCCTTACTTGTTTGTACTACCCCTATCAGACCTTCACCTTGCCCCCACGCGTACAAAAATCGTCGTCTTCATTTACGAAGTTTCAAGCCGTGTAAACTATTTCTTCTTTCCTTTTTTATTCTTCTCGTTATTGTTAATATTGTTTTTCCATCTGAAGGTAAAGTATTTCAAGGGTTTCGGCCAGACACTCGTCCGCATACTTGTCCAACGTTACTAAATGCCGTCCACAAGCAACGTAGCATCAGTTAGATCATCTTAGATCATCATAGCATCAGTGTACCTGGAAAACTAGGCGAATACGGCGGTGGTGTAACGGTTAGCGTACTGGACTGTTGTACCCAAGTTGGCGGGTTCAAACCCGATCGAAGCCGTGGATTTTTAAGAGCGAAAAAATCCTTCGTACGCCTTCCTTCGGAGGGGAAGTAAAGCCGGCTGTCCCATGTTCGTAGATTTACTTGCATGTAAAAGATCCTCAAGCCTAAATGACGCCTCTGAGCTAAATTCAAATCGCCTGTTTCTCGCCCAAGAAATACCTCCTTCCTCTCCTAGTTGGTGAAAGGAGCGTAGCGAAATTTGCGTGGTCAGGCGGAAGAGCGGGCCTGATGGCCCGAGTCTCGCCACGTAAAATAAGGCAAATTCAATTCAATTCAATACAAGTGGGTCGGGGCCCTGCATCCAGGAGCAAATTCACTAATAATTAAACAACTTCATTTGTTCCCTTCCTTCTTCATTATTTGTTTATTAAGCTAAATGTAATAAAATTAATTTGATATCACAATAAAAATGAAATCCGACCACTACACCCAGATATTGTATGTTTATAGCCAGCAAGAGATAGATCAATATCTGCACGAAGCGCAATATTATGCATCCGCGTGACCCTTCCGTATCAGCGCTGTACCACGCGCGACTGCGGACGCCGTGACAAACGGTAATTGCTGACGGAGGGCTGCGTGGTCACGCAGTCGGGAGCGCGCGGCAAGGCAGGGCAGGGCACGGCAAGGCACGGAGAGGGACGGCAAGACAAGTCAAGGCGCAGCAAGCCACGGCATGGCAAGGCACGGCAAGGCACGGCAAGACACGGCACGGCAAGGCATGGCGAAGCACGGCAAGGCACGGCACGGCAAGGCATGGCGAAGCATGGCAAGGCACGGCAAGGCCAGGCCAGGTACGGAAAGGCCCGGAGAGGGACGGCAAGACAAGTCAAGGCACGGCAAGCCACGGCATGGCAAGGCACGGCACGGCACGGCTAGGCACGGCAAGGCACGGCAAGACACGGTACGGCAAGGCATGGCGAAGCACGGCAAGGCACGGCACGGCAAGGCATGGCGAAGCACGGCAAAGCGTGGCAAGGCACGGCCAGGTACGGCAAGGCCCGGAGAGGGGCGGCAAGACAAGTCAAGGCACGGCATGGCAAGGCACGGCAAGGCACGGCAAGGCACCGCAAGGCACGGCAAGGGCGGAAACGCACAGCAATGCGAAGGCACGGCATGGCAGGCACGGCAAAGCGCGGCAAGGTCTGGCAAGGGAAGGTACGGCTCGGCAAAGCCAAGAAATGTTGGAAGAAAGCGGACAATTATGTACAACCGCGTCAGGGCAAGGTCGCTCAAGGAATGAGAAAGAGGATTGGATTGACGAGAGTGAAAGGGTTGGCGACGAGGGACGGATTGTACAGCCAGTAAAGCAAGTCACATCATGTCAAGGTCTTCATCAGTAATGTGGCACGGTGGGTATTGATTGATGTTTTCAGGCACGACAACTGCTATGGTCATTAGTCCCGTAAGAGTAGTTATATTGCGGGAGGTGGCGTTATCCCTCCCTTACTAGAACAAGAGAGCCGGAGACGACTGCCAGTTTTCGAGGTTTCCCCCTCCTGGTATCTCTGCCGGCGGGGCACCGCCCAGCCGTGCCAAACTCTTAAGTTTCCGAATGGTATTCTCGACGTATGTGAAATTGTAGAACATGAAAGTGTAAATGTACAGAGGGACAAGGATGAGAAAGGAATGTTCGCGCGCGTTCCTTGCCCTGTTCTTCATGGCATTGCTGCGGCATTCACCTAGTATTGATAGGCGAAACAACAGAAAACTACCGATCAGGGCAGCCAACTTCTAGAAGTCTCTTCCAGGCAGTTGCTGAATTTTAACTATGTAGCTAGTGACAAAAATCCGCAGGTCCGGGCTGGAAAGCCGAGGTCGCTAGGAATGAACAGTCGTACCCGCCTCGTGCCTGAACGGTCACGCCCGGGATGTGTGTGTGTGTTGGCATACTGTTACCATTAACCCCAATGTTATAGGTATCGCTATATGACCTTAGTCGTTGAAAAGCGATCTTAAATAAGTAAAAAAAAATCCGCACGGTTGCGAAGTTAGAAGAACACATTCCGGTCAGGTTAATCTTCGCAACCAATGGCTACGTGAGGGCCGATCCTCGTCATTAACTTGCACACGAGCATCAAAACATCAACTGAGGTCCAAACGTATTATAGGTTTTAAGATGTCATTTAAATTGATAATTCGTGTTATGATTATGAATGTTCTTGCGGTGGCGGCATCATAACGCATAAGAGATAATGCCTATTTTATTTATCTTCAAGTTTTTCATTCTCAATTCAATAATTTACAAATCATCATCATTTACAATCATTTCAAAATTACAATATTTCTCGTTATCTTCATACTGTATTGACACTGAAGTTTTTTGTAAGTAAAGATCGTTGAATATCACAGTTTTACTCATCCTAACGATATTACTGTAAAATGCTATAAAATGTTCAATTCAACACCTCATAACTTCAAAAACTATATTTAACTTTGTATAAATTTCCTCCTCCGAGGAATTCATTCCTCGAGAAAGAAGAAATGTAGCTGACTGAAAGAATCGCATTCTGAAAATCGGAATATTAATAAATGCACAATCAGTTCCTCGTTGTGAAATGTTTACACCGTGACACACTCAGTGTTTACAGGAGCGTCGTGAACTCTGAATAATAGTGACTAACATTTGCTTCACGCTTCTTGGATGTGTTTCAAATGCTGTAAGGAGCTACTAGGAAATAAGAATTTCACTTCTCCCAGACGAAGGAGACAATCCAAAGGACGTAGGAAGAAACTATCTTTTTTTAAGTATATATCGCAATATAAAATTAAATATAATTTGTTTTAAGTATTATGTTGTGTCAATGCATTTTGTTTTTCAAAACACATACACTATTCTCATTATTTTACTTTTAGTAAAATCCATTAGCGTAAGAAAGACACTCAAAATGAAAGTAACAAACATTCTCAATAGAAAACACTGTTTAGAAACGAATTATGAGATTTGTTAACCGTATAAACATTAGGAAATAATATGGGTATATAAGTAGTATATATTCCTTCGTGCCTTTTCAGTAATTTCGACTTTGCCACAATTCAATTTGATAATCTGAGACAATATGATCAATGGTTTCTACCGGCCACTGACGAATACACTTCTCTTTCCTGGGAATTTTGAAAACGGCTTTTTTATAACATCGCGTTTATACTACTCGTTCTCGGTTAGCTATTACGACTTCTGCTAATTCTCGCTTCATTTTTCCTCTTTTAAGCCCCATAAATAATTAGTCTTTGTTGATCTATATGTTGGCCATTCTTTTAAGTGAAGATTGATTTGTCTTCTGTGTATTACTTTATTATTATTATTATTATTATTATTATTATTATTATTATTATTATTGTTGTTGTTGATGTTACTCAAATTACTCACTACTCAAAACGAGTTCACTGAGCCATTTTATTCTCCAAGGGCACTTCACATGTGTCTAAACGTCATGTAAGTGGATCAAGTGCTCCCGTTTGAAGATGATATGATAATGATGATGATAGGATAAGGGACAATCACAAATACGACCATGTCTACGCAGACTCGAACCGGCAGCCTCCTCGCACAGACACGCTGCCGCACCGTCTGCCGCACCGCGGCCGAATTATTATTTATTATTAATATATTATTATTATTAATTATTGATTATTATTATTATTATATTATTATTATTAGTATTATTATTATATTATTATTATTATTATTATTATTATTTATTATTATTATATTTTATTATTATATTAATTATTATTATTATTATTATTATTTAATTATTATTGGGGATATAGGCCATTACTGACCACCTACAAGATTAACTTGTGTAATTCTTCCAGTGATCAACTTTTCAGCTGTATCCTTGGATTACAACAAGGTTGCTACGCCATTGAAGTGCTGAATTATGAGATGAAGGATGATAATGGATAATGCATGATGAAGATGAACGGACAACAAATACGACCATGTCTACGAAGACTCGAAACCGCAGCCTCCTCGGCACAGACGACGGCTGCCGGCAACGTCTGCGCCACGCCGGCCGAATTATTTTTATTATTATTATATTATGATTTATTATTATTATTATTATTATTATTATATTATTATTATTATTATTATTATTATTATTATTATTATTATTGTTGGTTGTGTTTTGTTGTCTGTACCTCCAAATTACTCACTACTTAAAACGAGCCATTTTATTTCTCCAAGGGCACTTCACATTATGTCTAAACGTCATGTAAGTGGGATCAAGTGGCTTCCGTTTTAGCGAACAGCCCCGCTGCGCTTGCTCCGGGCGCGGGGGGCGCGCCGCTCCACGGCGATGGGCGTCAACACGGGACAGGAGACCCCCGGGAAGCGGGCGGGCGCTCAATTAACGAGGAGACGAACCGCCCCGCGGGACCTCTCCGCCCGGCGCTGTAGCCTCTACGCCTTCACCCGCTCCCCTCCTCAGGCCACCCTAAGCCGCCCCGCCCCCCGCCTTACCACCTCTGCTTCCAAACGCCCTAGGCCGCTCCTGCCGCACGCCCCCATGGCCTCCCGCCTTCCCAACGCCCTAGCCCGCCCCAGCCCCCGCCTTCCCACCTCTGCTGACCCAACGCACCTAGCGCCCCGCTCCCAGCCTTCACCTCTGCTGCGCCCCCAACGCCCTAGTCCCTCAACCACGCCCTCCCCGCCCTGCCGCCCCATGCCTCGCCACCCCACCTTCCCAACCTCCAGCCCTCCACCGCGCTGCCCAACCCGCCCAAAGCCGGGCCCTCCAGCCACAAACCATGTTTCCCCGCCTCTGCTCGCCCCACGGTCCCTAAGCCGCGCCTGGGCCGACCACACATGCCTTATTTCCGCCCTCCGCTTCGCTGCAACGCTTCGACGTGTCGTGTGCGTGTTCCGCCCCCGGCTTTCCCATATCCGCTGCCAAACTCCCTAGCCGTCCCCGCCTTTCGTCTTCCCACCTCCGCTGCCAAACCGATCTAGCCGCCCCTGCCGACACGCCCCCTGCCTCCCCATCTCCGCCACCCAACGCCCTAGCCCGCCACGCCGCCCCGTCACTCACGCCGTATGCGTCGTCCCATGCTGCCATTTCATTTCGGCCCATATGCCACCCCGCCACTCCGGCCGCCCACGCCCCGCCGCCCCCACCGCCACACCCCGGCACAACACCCCATCCCCGGCCGCCCAACACTCTGCTCTGTCTCCCGCACTCCCCTGCTCCGCCCCATTAGACGCGCCGCCGACCCCCGCCGTCCACGCCCGCTCGCCCACGCCAGCCCCTTCTCGCCTCTGTCACCCTCGCCCGCCCCCCGCGGCCTATTTCGCCCAATTTGCGGGCCAAAATTCGCCTTTCAACTTAAT
>BOPP01000204.1:1990278-2012840 GCA_017312745.1 Gryllus bimaculatus
CTACTCTTCCCGTGTCCTTTAGCTTAACAGCACCTTACTGTCGATATGGCGCTGCTCGACGCGCGAGGGGCGCGCTGCCTTGGCTATGGCGGCTGGGGCGTCGATTGTATACAGAGATCGAGGGGAGGCTGGGGTGAGTCCAGTGGTGAAGCACGTCTACACTTTAGGGTTACGATTTAAATGTTCGATATCACGCGCCCGGGACCTCTCCGGCCCGGCGCTGTTACTTTCTACGCCTTTCAACGCCGTCCCCTCCTTCAGGCCACCCTAAGTGCCGCCCCGCCTAATTTCTCTCTGAGGCCGCTTCCCCACCTGGCCTTGCGATGCTAATACTCCATGACCCGCCCTAGCTGTTGCCTTACATTGTATTCTCATGTATCCGACACTGAATTTTATTAATAATTTTGCCCTACTGCCTATTTACCTGCTATCCGCGCTATATTCATAAATTAATTCACTTACAGCCTAGTCCCCTTGAGCGCCCTACCTCTCCCTCTGAGACATCCATTGCATCATAAAACAATTTGGAGCCCCCCGCCGCCTTCCACCTACGTCGTCTGTTGAAGGAAGTGAAGATCCCAATCGACGACTTAGTCGCCTGGGCTGCATCAGTGTGGCCCTAGTGTTCCGACAATTAATTAAAAAACCGACGCATGACACAAAGTTTAACTCCCAAGTTTTCGGTTTGCGCTCTCCACACATAATACCATCCTGTGTTGAGCACATTCGAGTATCTTCCCTAAGTCGTAATTAAACATATTTTCTTCTGCAGGGGTCTCTATTCTGACTGTAATGCCGTGTAATTTTTCGAAGAGAACTAATTTTGTAGTTGCTGTTTGGAAAACCTTCTTTCGTATAACTTATCAAAACTACTCCTTTTTTTCAATTATGTGATTTGTCAATAGTAATATATTATATCTCCAAATCACTGTTCATGTATGTTAGCGTATAAAAATGAGGCCTGATGCCCACGTTAGAAACTATTTTGTCTTCATTTTTCAATGGATTAGTTTGTCAGCTCCACATCAGAGCGCAGCACGAGGTGAGCCAACGGCGCGCAAGACACGTTGGCGGGTGGCAAAAGGCGCGAGCAGGACCAAATTAGGTACCGGGGTGCCCCCAAGCACAAAATTGTATGATAATAAATAATAATAATAAATAATAATAATAATAATAATAATAATAATAATAATAATAATAATCAGCTAACAACCTTGTGGGATAAAAATCGGATCCAGATGAATGCTGATCCTCTGAAAAAAAAGTTGCATGCACCTACCACTGAGATACTGTTCCTGAGCCCCGGTAAATGTAGAGTTCATGCACGCGTGATCCAAGTCGGCCTATTCGCGAGTGCTAACCACATTAATAAACTTTCATTACATTATTACAGTTACAATGAGTGTGAGCTCCCCTTCGGGAAAAAAATCCTTCAGATTTACTAAAAAGCACTCATAGTGTTAGAATATGTTTTTAAAATTTGTAAATTCCACTATTTAGACAATATACCAGTCCATTAACAATTAATATACAGATATGAGCATATTTTATCTCTTTTTTTAAATAATTTATGATTTTTTCTGGGGGCAAAGAACTGCTTCTTTTGCTTGTAAGTAAATGCGGTCCTAGTCGTAAGTAAACACTTTTTAACCCTTAAAGCTTTTTTCAATAATTCTGTGAAATTGTAATCTCAGTACAATGACCGGTTTCATTCATATGGTCTATCCACTTCTATTCATGTAGAAAAGATATGAAAGTCGTTTCGTTATTTTCTTGTTCTCTTCTTCTTCATCTTCTTCGTCTTCTTCTTCGTCTTCTTCGTCATCTTCTTCGTCGTCTTCTTCGTCTTCTTCTTCGTCTTCTTTTTCGTCTTCTTTTTCGTCTTCTTTTTCGTCTTCTTTTTCGTCTTCTTTTTCGTCTTCTTCTTCTTCTTCGTCTTCTTCTTCGCCTTCTTCTTCTTCTTCTTCGCCTTCTTCTTCTTCTTCGCCTTCTTCTTCGTCTTCGTCTTCTTCGTCTTCTTCTTCTTCTTCTTCGGCCCCAAGCTGGCGGCAGGTGGAAGGTGCTGGCCCCATAACCAGAACGCTGCTGTGGGTCCCACCGGACTCCGGACGTTGTATAGGACATGCATCCAACTCGGACGCTAGGTCTCTGGCATCGCTGATGATGAGATGGCGGCTCTTCGTATCTTTCTCGATGTTCTTCAGCTAGGTTTTCTTTGGGCACTAGCTGGCTCTTCCACTGGGTTAGTCGCTGTGGCCAGAGAGAAGTTGTTGTGTAAGTTGGGTGGGGCTCATTCCACAGACACGACCGAACCGCCGTTTACGAACGCGTTTTGCGATGGGTGCCTGGTAGTCGCGTCTTAAACGGCCGTGCCTTTGAAGCCGAAACGGTATATATTAATTGCTATTTTAAGGTCGTTATGGTGTTTTGTTTCTTTGTGTCCTTTTACGCCTGTCCCCTAACTCTTTTCCTTTCAAATTTGAGTTATCGAGGTTTCACTGTGTTTTGCGAAAAGGAGCAAAAAGTATGTCCTTATGACTTTTCAGCTGCAGATATTTGCTAATACCCAAAGCGTTTACTCGAGTCAGCCATTTGGTAAAACAAATTTGTATTAATTTAATAGTGTTTGCTCCGTTGTGCATAATAGGATACCTTTTCATTCCGTTGGTCCCCATTAATTTATAACATCATAGCTGGAAACAATTTGAAACGTCAAATATGTGTTTTGACCTCCGCGGTGTTACATATTGCAACGCGGTGCTATGTATTTCTCGTCTCTCCCCAAACTCCACCCATTCTACATGATCGATTCGACCTTCCCTGTGTCCTGTCCACCCGACCTCTCGCCCTGCTCGCTCGCATAATTTAGGCGTGGATCTAGTTCTGCAATTACCGACAATTAGTCGCATCACGGCAAACGCACATGCTGGGAGAAAGGAGAATGAGCTAACTGTCAATCAGAGGCGCGAGCAGTGGCGATCGACAAGGTGAATCAAGGCTACAAAACTACGCCGAACTTCAGCCGTGATTACTATATTCTATTTACAGCTACAAATAGTATACAAATAATTCCTGTTCCTCGAATAGAAAACAGACAATGTACACCATGTTCAACAGTGGCTTTGAGTGATGGGCTACTAGTGATGCTATATAAATTACTAGTTCTGCAGTCGGTCATGATGTTAAACTCTTTTAAAGGTTACCTTCAAAGGTTGAAAGGTCACTTGGAAACGAAGAGGCGAAGATCACAAATGTGTTTGCTATAATTTGAAGATAATGTAAGGAATAATAATTAAAGCTTGGATTGCCTTGATTGTTAATTTATACACCTGTGTATTGCATAAATTCACTCTCAACTTCGAATTAGTATATACTATCTTGACGACCTATTTAAAGACAATTCAAAATGGGACGAAATTGCTACGCATCAGTCGTAAAGCGACGCTAAGTCGAGGATCAACGGAATAGGAAAAAATGAGCGCGATTAGACTCCCTCCTCCAGAGATGAGTCATTTATGGCTACCTCAAGGAAGCTGTAAAATCTGTCAAATATTTAGTTTTTACAACGAAAATGACACGGAATGTCAAGTGAATCGTGGATGCAACAGATAAGAAGCAACTACGAGTGTAATACTCTTACACTCATGAGATAGTATTATAGCAAAATTGGGTCACAGTTTTTTGTTATTGCCGGGTAAGAAAAAAGTAAAAGTATACAATAAATGTAATCAATGGCATAAACAATTTATATCGTGACGTTAAATATACAGCAAAAGGCAATACAAAGAGGAGAGGGCAAGTGAATAGAGCTGCGCGGAAAAGAGCAACAAGAAATACGTTTGTGAAACATCTGGGCCAAAAGGAGATAGTTGAAGGCGAACGTGTTGGTGTGAACAGGGTAGAATGGTGTGATCGCTCGTGGCGACCCCTCACCCACCGCCGCCCTTGGTTGCGCCACTCGAATTGAATTGTGAATAACGGCAGTCTCGACACTATGTCATAAGGCTTAGAGATCCAGCACA
The DNA here is from genome assembly GCA_017312745.1 of Gryllus bimaculatus. Classification (NCBI taxonomy): domain Eukaryota; kingdom Metazoa; phylum Arthropoda; class Insecta; order Orthoptera; family Gryllidae; genus Gryllus; species Gryllus bimaculatus. Next base: position 1,994,301 of record BOPP01000204.1, read on the forward strand.
GATGCAGGACTTTACGACTGCTTGAAACGGACAACAAAATTCCAAAATTATACAAAACGCTTTCTATGGGTCACCGTGATTTTCGAGCCGAAATGAGGAAAAAAATTAATAGCTAACCTTAAGGAGAACATTATGGTGTTTTGTTTCTTTGTGTTTTTTTACGCTCGCCCCAAACTCTTTTCCTTTCAAATTTGAATTATCGAGGTTCCAATGTTTTTTGTGAAAAGGGGGGAAATAAAATTTGCGGAAGAATGTATCGATCCGATTGCTCCGGAACGGAAGATTCGGTGCCAAATTCTTTCCGGGTGTCCGCAGTTGGCCAGGACGAGAATGGGCAGACGAAAAGGGAGAACAGACAGATGGTCCGGCCGTAAAGCAATTTCACGCGCCGTTAAATGTCGAAATTGGCAATTAAGTGAGTTATCTAAGGAATAAGCGTCTTTGAGATCAAAAGCAGTCAGTCGATCGACCTCCAGCTCTCAGAGAGCTTTCTCTTACCCATCTTTCGGAACGAACATCTCGCTCTGTTCTTTAGAAATACAAGTCATTATCATAACAGCATACAATAATAATATATTATCGGTTTCTCGTTGTACTGTATTATGGAGACACTTTCTTTGATAGTAGGTAAATGTTCAAACATGGAAAGTGAAAATTTTTCATTTGGCCTCATTTTTTAAGTTGCAAGTACACAATACTGCCAAGTATCTGGAGTACTTGCTAGAGAATTGACACTCATCACTAATTTTTACATTTTTAAAAAAGAAAAAAAAAAATAACCATGGATCAAATAGTGTTATCTTAATACAAAATATGAACTATGAATAATAAAATTGTTTAATACTACCTCATTATTACTAATTTAATGTGTAATAATTGTTTAATACTACCTCAAAAAACCATATTGTTAATTTTTATACAAAAAAATTTATTACGAACAATATATCTACAAATATGTAACATTTATAAAGAAAAGATCACAATGAAAAAAGAATATTTACACAGAATATATCATCCCAATAATTTAATATAGACATATTAAAAATATGCAATCTTGCTCTCAAGCCAGACATAATAAATTACATAGATGCTGTATTTCAAGCACTCAGTATACTATTAACAATAGTATCTAATGGGAAACTTTTGATCTTTGTTTCTTCATGAAGTCTTTTGCAAGTCTGTCTCCCTGCCTATGATCCAATGCTTTGGAAATGCGTGAATCTGGAACAAAAGTAGTTGTTATTTTTAAAGATGTTACGCAAGTTTTCATTATAAAAACTGAAGTTATTTAATTTTCTCGCACAAAACACTTTATACTGAAGAAGATAAATTTAAAAAATAGAATTTTCTTACTGAGATTCTTTGGTTTGTTGAGTTTTAAGTGAATCTGTTCCAATTCTTCAAGACCTGTCGTCATTTCAGTCTGTGGTATATCAGCAAAGGGAATGTATGCTTCAGCAACGAACTCGTTACCAAGGAAATCTTGATCTTTAATTGTAAATAAAATCATTCCATCCTCTACTTGCCTTTGATTATTTGTTAATGCTCTGTTGAAAATGGGTACTTTATTACTATTCAAATATAAGCATATTAGCACTTAATACAAGTTATGAAAACTGACTACTAGCACTTACAGAGTAAATGTTTCGTCGAAGAGAGGAAATAAATTTTTCTTGTGCGTTTTAGTTCTTGGTTTTGGTGCTCCAATAAACTTTTCTGTAGGTAATAAATATACTTTAACATAAGGATCACATGAACCTGTAAACAAATAATAAGATTTTAATGATGTTGGTCTGTTGCATTTAGTACTTTTCATTTTTTTAAACATATCCAAATTAAAATTTACCATTGGAATCTTTGGGATGTAAGTTACGTGCATTGAGAATTTGTATCCTTAATAAATCTTCAACAAATTGGGCTTTTATTGTGATTAGACCCCAACATGCAGTTTCCATTGCCTTCTGCTCAGCAAGTCTTTCTAAATGGAATCTATGAATAAGCTGCCAGGTCTCCATACTATGAAGAGACAGAAGATCTTCAATCTCGTGTAGTGCTTCAGTATTGCATGCACTGCTATGCTCCTCCCCTTGTCGAAAGAAACCCACAAGAATCTTCAGCGTTTCTTGCAGATTTGTGAAGTATGATGGTGGTCTCCTTTGCTGCAATAGGTCACAAATTCATAAAAAATCATCTTTTCAATAATGCTAATGATCATCAGATCTACATAATCCAGATGATGATGATCATGATGATGTTAATAATAAATAGTAATAATAATAAAAAATACCTCAAGACTATTTTCAACAGCTTTGCAAAGTATTTTTGATAGATTTTCCCAAATTAAAGATAAAATTCGTCCAAAGTTTTCAGAATTGAGGTCTGAATGTAGGATAATCAAATTATCATCCAAATATTTCATCAATCTATCAACATGATTGTTGTCTTGATGCAGTAGTTCTGCCCCTTCCAATAAAAATCTGTTAATAGCTGGTGTCATCTGTAAGAATAAAGTGATTTAGAGCGAGTACAGAGAGCTTCAGTTTACTCCTGACAATTGGTAGTTTTTGATGTAATCTTTAGTGCATTTAACTATATAATCAGCTTTCAAGTATTCAACACTTTTATGGTGTTATGGATTACCTGTCAGAACTAATTGTGCATAGTACCTTTTTTAAAAAATATTTTAGTTCCAAAACTGTTTCATTACTTCCATTTTGTATTGGAACAATCTGAAGGTACCTTAGAAATAATGTTTATCTTCTGAAGAGTCAATTTCTTTTACTCAAACAATGAATATATTTTGAAGAAAAGAAAAACTGATATTTACCTTTTGAGCCACAGTTTCTAGCAAGTCCACAATCTTATTGCCGACAGTTTCTACCGTATTATCTATGACTAGTTGAAGGGTTTGCCTACAGTGCTCTGCTGCTGTACTGCTTCGAAAGTTGGCAAGTTCATTGACAATATCATCCATTCCAAGTTCACCAACAAATGGTAAAATTGATTGCCGTACGTAGTCTATGTTATTAATTGCAAGACACCACTGAGAATAATGATGAATATTAATGAACTGCTTATTATGCATGTTAATTCATATGCATTTATGTTTTACAACTACTTACTTCTTTGGTTACTTCAAATCGCTTTTCAAAAACATTTTCACTTTCTCCCAAACCCTCAACTCGCTCACTCATTTTGTCCGCATAGAACACTGAACACCTACAAATATCCTAAAGGCAAACAAATAAGATAAGCATTTTTTCAAGCGATAAAAATCTTATTTGAAGTATTCTTACAAGCATACACTTACATCAATGATTTTGGCAACGAATGTGTAAGATCCCTCAACATCAGGCCAGGAAAGCTGCTGCCAGAATATTTTTATCTGGAAAAAATGAGAGTAAAAATTATAGAAATTTATTTAAGTATGTATAAATGTAATTGTGAATAAGCCAAACTATACATATTTTCTCAATGATTAAATTTTACCTGATAAAAAATGGCAAGAGTATCAACAGCTGAGGAACTGTATTTAACAGAACTGCTCACAGGAACTAGTTCATCTAGTTCAACAGCCTTATTTATCCTTTGCAATGCCTTCCATAAAGCAATATCCAACCATTGTGCTACACCTCGGTGAAACCAACGATGGAATTCAGTTATTTTATATTTTGTGGTATCGCTTGGAGATAATCCTGTTCCTAAACTAAATTACAGGTATAACAGAAATGATATAAGTCTGTATTGTACATTTTAACATATTTTCTGATAAATTCAACTTTCGAGTAGTTCTTTTACTACTTATACTTACACAGAAAATCTTTGGAGAATCAGGTACAATTCAAATAACTTTGTGCCCATTGTTAGAGGATCATTTTCATTTACTTCTGGTGGAATCTCACTAGTGAACTTCAGAGGTTTTAAACTCCTACAAACATCTTCAACAACAGGCTCTACCAGTTCAGATACCTGTTTAAAAAGTTTAACATAAGATCTAGAATGGAGAGTTTTATGGACATTTGTTCAATGAATGAACAATAGATTTCTTTTTAATTTTCAATACAAACATTTCGCTTCAATAAGTATTTCAATTGATTAGAATATTTCAAAATGCAATTCAAGTAACACCATAGTCGAACAAAGATCTAAGAGTTTTGCCAGTACAATGATTCTCAATCTATTATGTGAATTTCCAGGTTTACATTAAAAGCAAAGGCCTCCTGCATGAGCAGGGAATTCATTTTAATTTTAACTTTAGGAATTTAATTTTAGACATTTCTTAGCATTACTCTAGAACAAATCACAAATACAAATCTGTTTTACTGAGTACTGTACTTACTTTTGCTTCATAAATAGAATACAAAATTTGTGCATAAGGGATCTGCATAGATCTGAAATAAGTACAAAATATTCATTAAATATCAAGTTAAATATCAAATCAAATTTGAGTCAAAAGGTTTCAATTAGATATGTACATATAAATACTTACTCCTGAAAAATTTTATCATGAAATTCAGTTGCTTTCTGAAGATCTGCACGGACAAGTTGTACTATTTTAATTAAATGATTTAAACGGGTTTCTTCTGATGATTCACTATCACTGATTATATTATTTTCAATGATGTGATCATACCTGTAGAAACAGAAAGTAAGAATTCTTCATTATTGCTGCTCACTCTCATTTTAGACAAATGTTACATTACTTGTTTCAAAGAACATCAACAATTTCATCATTAAAAAAATCTATGAATTTGAACTTGCCAGTCTTGTGCTCCCTGAACAATTGCATGTCTTGTAATAGTGTCAATATCACAATTAGCACTATCTTCATCTGGAGGTAACCATCCATACAGAGCAGTAGGAAATAATTCAAAATCTTCTGGTGGAGTCAAGCACCTCAGCTTAGAGAGAACACTGTAAAACAATGAAATATTGTATTTGCAGGCTTCAATTAAAATTTCTTTTGAAAATGAATTTCAACTGCTGATTATTAATTTCTAAGTAATTTCATTATAATCATTTATTATATTCAGCTTATTAGGCTTGATTATAAATACAAATATTTTTTTTCTTCTTCTCCTTCTTCTTCTTCTTCACACTATTTTACACTTCACTTAATAATCAATCACAATTGAAACACTATCCTGTTTTTGTATCAGTCAGAACTAACAATTCTTAGACATATTCAAAAGATAGACTACTTCATATTATTTTTTATTAATTTGACTTGATAAAGCCATAAATTGCAGTAACGTAATATTTGGTTTTTGAAGGAAATTCAGTCATGTGTCGTAGATAAAGTGTTCATTGTCGTTAAAAAAAACATGATATTTTAAGACAACTAAGGATTTTAAGACTAACATTTGGAAATTCTTACCTCAGTAAGGATGTCAATTGATTAATGGTATTCTTATCACTGGGTGTTAATTTACGAATTTTCCTTATGGCATTGAGACAAGATGGCATCAGTTTCTTAGTAGATTCCCAAAACAGTTTTTCCTTTAACAAAATATAAATATAGATTATTACTAGATTTCAATTATAAAATTTTCACTTCTTTCAAAGCAAAAATATTAATTAACTCATCTGTATTAAAAATGCTTAAAACCAATAAAAGTTCATTTAACTGTTTAAAGCAAATTTTTTTAAATTATTTATTTGATATTTTTAACATGATAAAATTGCTTTTTTCTTTTGGTTCTTTGATTAGTATACTTACATTCTCATCGCATAACAGTTTATTATTAAGTGGCTTCAATAGATTTTCTAATAAAATAGGAAATACTTTGAAGCTTAAATGATGATCTAGATGAACACTGGAATATTCAACCCATTTTGCTAATATGATTTCAGTCTGTGAGAGACCACACTGCACAAGATGTTGGGTTAAAATTGTTTGAGCAGCTGATGAGAAGTTTCCTTGCCAGTGATATGGTTCCACCTGGAGGAAGTAGAATAATTTCAATAGAAAATAAATAGCTACTGACAAGAAGTACTGATTTGATATCTACAGAATTCTATCAAAGAACTATGTACTACCTTACTACCCCCACCAGTAACTTATACCCAAATCAATTATTCAAAATTAAATGCAATAGATAAATAGGGCTACTTTTTTCTATCATTTTAAATTTTAACTAGCCTCTCAAATTTCAACCATCAACCATTCAACTACACAATTACAAAATCAGTGGTGGCTCATTGATTTAGATCAGGTTGAAGAGTTAACCCATTTCAAGTAAGATCCAATGTCAAATTTACTTGCAAATAAAATAAGAAGTTGCTTAGGAGGCCCCATTCCTAATGGGCTCAGGAGCAAAGAAAATTTCATAAAATACCTGTTTATAGCAGTAAATCATTGTTCATCTAATAATATACTTTTGTATTTAAAAGTTTGCTATTATTTTTTTTAAATATTTGATAAATGTTAAATTAGTCAAATAATAAGCGGACATTCATTTTTTTGTCTTCATGCTCAGTTTATTTGAAATTGAGAATCCACATTTTTTAAATTTATTTGGACCTTCATTTTGAATTTATTATCATCAATAATATAATAAATACTGCAAAACAAAGTTGAATTTATAATTTTACAAAATTTTTCCTTTGCACTATAAGATAAACTAATGTAAGAAAACAAATAATATGAAAGAATTTTGAGAAAACATTCATATTTCAACAGCCCCCTCCACGTCTTCATTCCTTTAAGACACCATTTTGGAAACATTCTGAAAAGCGAAGTAATTTTGAATTACCCCAACAAGGAGATACATACTTCAGGGGACAGGTATTAGTGTAATACTTAATGGGATGTATGCGATAGGCAGAGAAACAAAAAAGAAGAGGGTTGGTAGCTATGTGGGTTTTAAGAGCAGCAATCGTACTGGTGAGCCACCTCTGACGTAAATAATACTACTACTAATGCCGAAACCCGTGTCAACACCCACTACAATGAATTTACATCACCTAACTCTTTTTTTGGAAAACACTTTGCCATCAATCACATCAGTACCAGTGCATTTTGATTTCTTTTTCAGTTGAATCAAAAAGAGTAGGATACCCAGCTGAAAGAAAAAGGCTTTTTCAAATATTGCAATAAACAAGGGGTGGCAGCTGTTTGAAAAACATCAACAGATTTAATTTCAGTATTTGAAATTTAGGACACATATTTACATATAGTTTAATGCATCAGTAACATGCTTGAGTTCACCCAATCTTACCTTTGAAGTCTCAAGATGATGTAAAAGCAGTAGCCGCAGAAGATGTCTATGCTCTTGAAAGGCTACTTGTGAATTTTTTTCCGAGCTAAAGGCCAGCTTCAGTTTTACCAATCCCTGTTTCTTTGCTTTGCCTTTTCTTTCCAGTGTGCACCACACTGTTTGGCCGGGAGCGGGAATATTCTGAAAGAATGAGTAAAATAAAAATAAAAAGAAGAATCTTGGCGACAAGGAAGGGGCGAAGGGAGGGATCTAGTTTCTGGGCAGCATTGAATTCTCAGCTAATACATGCAAAAATGATACAACCAGGCTCATCAGTACTTGCCATGAATGAAAAGACAAGGTCATCTCGATTAATTAATCGGAGAAATTTAAGGAAATTGACGCGATAAAGACTTTCAATCAGAGAGAAGACAGAAGCAACTGTTAACACAATACTGGGCTTTTGATATTTTTATGGCTTATTTTATTGATTGATAGACTGAAGTTTACGGGCACGTCAAAAGCTATTATCATTATTCCCACTTGTGTAGTGAATGTTCTATCCCGGAATGTGGCGGTGCTACTCCTCCTACTGCTTGGTGAGTTCCGGCGCCGACCTGCACGTCACCTTGCGAAGGGTTTCTCGCTCTAGGTATCTCCCTCCAGCGTGACATCACTCCAGCTGCCGAGACGTGCCTTAAGCTCCCGACATTTGTGATAGTGTAAAGCACATAGGTGAGTGTAGGGGAGGATAGGAAGAGGAAGGAAAGATCGAGCGCGACACGAGGCTCGTTTGTTGAGGGTGCTGCTTCCGAATTCGCCAGGTACTGACCGGGAAAAAACACGAAAAACTAGAGATCAGAGCAACGGACCACGATAGTTCTTTCCCAGATAGAGGCTGAATTCGATTTTGTTATGTCGCTAGTGTCCAAAATCCGCCACTGTCGGGTCTCGAACGCTGGGACTGCCAGAGGTCAGAGTCGCTGCAGAGGGAGTGGCAATGCTGGCCCGGAGCTAAATCCACTCAGCTCGACGCTTGTAAAACGTCGCCCCCCACTGACTTGGTATAAGCCCCTCCTGGTGGTCCCTGCTATCGAATGTTTTACGGAAATGTCAATCGCATCGTTATTTTAATCGGATCGTAAGTGTAGCACAGATGGGGAAGTCCTGGTCTGAAAGAAGGCAGAACACAGGCGCGCAACAAGAAACTGCCTAAAGGGAGGGTCTACGTGCGAGTGATAGTATTAGTTCCTAAGCCATATGCTTACACCTGAACTTAATAGTGTTTTTATTGATACTTTAGTACTACATATCTTTGAAATGAAGATTGCTTAATAATTTGTGCTCCAGTACATTAAGTTTAAGATATTAAAAAAGGACGAGGCTTCCGAGGACGAGTCAATGGACTTATCAGGAATCGCCGCGTTCTAGTCATTCTTGACAATGTCCCGGATGGCATATTGCGACCTTCTGCAATTCTAAATGCACAGGAAAAGAAAATTGAATTGTGGGCAAAAATAGTTAAGACGTGGCCCCCTTCACTCAATAATTCCTTTAAATATATGCTTCATCTGTATTTGATTAAAAAATTAAATTTAACTGTATTAAAAGCCATTTAAGAGTGTGAGAGTAAGTGTGAGTGTGAGTATAAGTGTGAGTGTGAGTATTAGTGTAAGTGAAAATGTGTGAGTGTGAATTTGAGTGTGTGCGTGTGTGTGTGTGTGCGCGCGCGCGCATGTGTGTCTGTTCGCGCGCGTGCGTGTGTTTCTGTCGTGGGAGGTAATTTGTTATTTAGTCGACAGTACTATCAAAACAAACCTAAAATTAGTTAGGGACGGGTCAAATGAGTAGGGAATCCCAGGCTCCAGGAAACGTGTCTGTAGCAGAGAACATAGTCCTATTCTTACCCTGAGAGGTAAAAGGGCGCTCCCGACGAATTCATTGTCGTGTTTTCCCGTGGAGGCGGTTACTGCTATCTCCTTCATGAGCTTCCTCAGGCCCTTGACTCCTTTTACTCCGCCGATCTTCATCATTTTCTCGCGAACAGTTTCCGCCGGGTCGAAATCCCTGAAACAAACGAACGCACATCTCACTTTTCTAGAGATCACGAAAGGTGAAACAATTCGAAGAAAATTACGTACTGAATACAATGCGGTTCGTTCGACTCTTTAGAAAGTATTACCAGTAGATTCGACAAGGATAAAATGGCTAAGTATGAGAAACAAGAAGAGAAAAACAGTTTCCCTTGAACTTTTGTTTTATCTTTTCTCGCCATATTGGATAAAATCGTTTGTTGTGGATTTTTTAAAACAACTTTTCCAACTTTTCACCAATAACATATTAATATAATGCACAATAGAATCCAATTTGTGAATCGAATTGCTTAAAATAATGAGTACTTATATACTGAAAAACAACACTGCATCTGGACTTGAATGAATTATAACAACGATTTTTTTTGACTTACCATACTTCGACGCAAAGGACATCTTCGGAAGGATTTTCGACAGGCCTGAAGAGGGACAGTGCATTCATTAGTATTTGGATTATAGTAACATAATATGAATTGAGAATTATCTTTTGAACTTAGACAAATACTTACAAAGAGAAGTGTTCCTCCCATGTTGGACATAAGGTTCCCGATTTCACGGAAGTATTATAGCGATGTGTGTTTGCCGAAGTTAAATATAATGTACAAAATGGATCGCTAAGACCTGTAACAAAAATATATTGAGAAATATTAATATGGAAAAATTATAATACGCTTCTCATACGCAAGCGTAACCAAGAATGAAGATAATCTACATTTATAATTACCATTTGCATCTTTTGACTTCAATTCCTTTGCTTCTATCACCTCTACGTTCAATAGAATGTTAGGTGCCTGCAACAAATAAACGAAATTAAAAATGCCACTGTACAATTTGTCGGTAGTATGTTATTTATTTAAATCCGAAAATACGTATGACCTGTAAATAAAATGGCATTTTAGTATTGGTTGAAAAACAAAGTACCCGCAAATTTAAGTATTATCTATTAAGGGTGGTTATCTTAAAAATAAAAACTTATGTTTTGCAGGAAAATAAAGTTTTCTTAGAAAAATTCCAAATGTGAATGATGTATAATAACTTTGAGTAAAACATTTTTAATATTTTAATAACAAAATGACAAGAATGTTCACTCAAGATTAAGTGAGTTTCATCTGAAATTCAATTTATTTCAGTGACTGATTATAACGTCACCCTCAGCCTCGACGTCCTGTCGCAAAGATTCAAACGTCCTTGGCGTTGTCTTTCAGCCTCTTCCGAGACTCGTTAATTATTTTTCCGTAGCGATGATGAGATAAATAAATCCTCAAGATGTGAGAGAATATATAGTTAGAAAACTATGAGAATCGATTGATCCTGTTAGCAATTCAAAAGTACTAAGTAGTTCTCTAAAGTTGTTGTTTGTCGAAATCGGTAAGATACCGTGGATTGTTACGAACAGTTTGTATTTCGTTCAAAATTCTTTGTAGTTTGTTTCAAACTTAATAAAAAGGAAAGATCTGTTCATTAAGTGTAAATGCTACGTTTTTCAATTTAAAACCAACTACATGAGAGAATTTTAGTTTTCAATATGAGGAGTTTGTTAAAATGATTGATTGTAAAACCATTTATACATTTTGTCACGATATATTTATGGTTTTAAAAATGGGTCGTGTAGTATAAATAGATATACATGAATACGTTTCTTGAAGTTGCCATCCCCAAATCAATACATTTCACAGCCTTGAAATGTATAGCTGCTATATTTGGAACACTAGGTGCGAAGTAAAAAAAGATTGAAAATGATTTTCATTCTGTATATAAATCTTCAAAATCTGTAAATACTCTTCTATTATACGCACGGTAAAGTAATTAAGATTACATAGTAAGATTACATCGTCTCGCAAATGATCGGTAAATGGATTATTCGTTGCAATTCATTCATTGGTTTACAATTATGCCCACTGTAATGAGTGTGAATAAAATATTCGTCTTAGAAAGCTAAACTTCTAACTCACCCTTCAAGGTGCGTGTTTTTCCATCAGCCAAATATAAAAGATTTGAAATTAAAAAAGGGCGTTGCCAAGACTTTACTTTCTTATTTTCCTCACATTAGAAACGGAATATTTCCTTCCGCTAAGAGGTTTAAAACAAAAGGCAAAATATTGGCCTTAGAAATTTGAACTTTCTTGAAAAGGATAAAATGAATAGGATATTACTTAGGACCATTTTATGATTGGGGCGAAGTAAAGAGATATTAAGGATCCTATTCTGTAGCTTATTGCTAGAGAATGTTGAAACAGTAGCTTCATGTTAGCAGATGAAGAGGTAAGATACAGGTAAAAGACAGATATAATTGGATATCAATTTTGAAGAAACGAAACTAAAACACGGGAAAGCTGTCGGTTCGCGTAAAACGTCTAACATTTTTCTCATCACAAATCATATATAGAAAAACTGAACTTGGCTCTGCCCCGTAGATAGGTCAGAATTGTAGTCATCGCATCACCGTTCACGCCAACTCTTAGATAACTTACTCTTCACGAGTTTCAGCGCAAACTTCAAATGTATAGGTACAAATCGTCGATGGCAATATTACAGAGAATTAAGACAGAGTGATTAAAATATGGATATTTTTGCCTAGCTTGCGAAGAACTAAATATGCAAGTTCTCGGTCGAATGAATGCAAGAGCAAGTACGATGAGAGTGGGTCCGTTCTCAGCTAAATTCGCGTTCGGGCGTTCGCGACCGTTTATGACCAAATATTTTAAACAACTATTGGTGCCCGTCGCTCTGCAGCCGAAAGTTGTGGCGGACACCACAGAAGTTCTAAATCGCCACAACAATATCAAATGATCTTTAACTATCCGACCGAAGTGAGCTAGTCAACGTGGACAAAGACAAACTTCGTTTTGTTGGTTTATGAACTTTATACCCAGTAGAAGACCCATCAAGGTACGACACCTTATCCATCAGAAGAAAATTATGACAAAAACGTCCGATGAAATGGGCGAAATGTGCTGATGATAGTTTCGACCAAAAATAACATAACCTCATTAATTCAATTAAAATTAAGCCTCTTTTACACACATATTTGTCATATCAAATCAAACAAATCTAATATTTCCGCCTCCATTACATCACATATGTCGCATTGTGTCGCATGTAGTACGTTATAATTTAAATTCGGATGTGTGGCGCAGTCAAGCATAGAATAGCCATTACCATTCGGTAAAAAATAGTCAACAATTATACGTTATAATTTAACTTTTCTTCGGTAGAATTTGCAATCGCGCCGACCTTACCCTTAAGTCTAGTGGTAGTTTTAATGGGTAACAATTTCCTAATTGAAACTTTTACTGATGTAGTTTTGTGATTTCTAAAATAAACAAGGAAAAACCAAGGACGCGAGTATTGAAGTAATATCGCAAAACATTTTCTTCACAATTACGATTAGAGCACTACCAGAAACTTTCTAAAACAACTAATAAAATTTATTCCTCTCACTGACTATACATCTCGCGGACCTAGTAAACTTCTCCACTAAACTGAAGGGAGAGGTGCGACATTGGGACATGATACCAGAAAAATTGGTGTAATGTTGCAAACACGATTCTTGTAGAACTAGTAATAACAATTAATTATGAAATAAAATATACTGGGCATTTCCCGGTCTTGGGGAGTTTGGGGGCCAGGAATTTCTCTGTCTACTCTGAACGGAAGCAGTTTTAGAAAATGTCATTTCAGCGCTTGACACTACATTAACTACACTATACGTAATGGACCAAATTTATTAAGCATTTCTGTCACATAACGTAAGCTCGCTTTACTGCAAGCTCCTTGCGTTGCAGGTATTGTTTGCATTTTAATTATTGCATTTTCACTACAATTTAACTGGTCTTCTGAGATCGATATAAAAACGTTCTTGTAGCTTAGACTTCTGTAAGAAGCTAGCTGGCTGGACGAATTCCTACTAAATAGAAAGGATCTTTCATTCGGCAGCAAACGCTAATCTGCTCAGATCACTTTAGAAGACAAATGGCTAAAAAGTCTACAAGCGTATATTAAGCTGTGCGTAATAAGTTTCAACCTATCCTGATTCTAAGCTCTACTTCCAAACTTTCAACTTTGTGGTTCATTTATGTGCACAGCTCGAAAGTCCACAAGTGATCTTCGTGTAGGGCCTAGCGATACCTCATTTATACAGTAGATTCTGAAATGGCACACATTGTCTAATAAAACCTGAATGATGCGACTTGGAAAAAATGAAATATAAAACCATTCGTGAATCAAATTATTTGCGGCCAAAAAGTTTCGTAGAAGTAAGGAAATTTCGACCATGCAGTCCACGCCTCGTATGTGATGTGGCGCGCAGAACTTTCACATTCCTTTGAATAATAAAACGAACGAAATACAGAAGATTGTTTACGTGTTTCAATGTTAATGGCAATATTAATTACCGAAATGAAAATGAATAATGGTTATAAAACCTAAAAAAACTAAACCCTAAACCTAAAACAATGTCTAAAATATATTTTTTAAATATTTTATTTTATTTAAAATGATGAAGACTCCCTTTATTCTTTAAAATATGTTGCGATATAGGAAACTATTTCCTGTTTGCAAAAATTACATATGTTTAATGTTTGAGAGTTTAAAAGTATTCGATATCATAATTTTCTCTTTCGTGGAATAAATTCATTTCATTATCCATTAGTTTTTTTCACAACACGTGCACGTGGTATTAACGATTAGCCTCCAGATTCGAACTATTTCATAAGATGTTCGATGCTCAAATCCGGGAGCCAGGAAACTTATTTGATATGATCGGGTACAGAGTGTATACATTTGCCCCTAATTGTTATGCAATCCCGCATGCACAAGTATACGGCAGGTCACGAAATATCTACTAACTGCGTCAGAATGTGACCCGCCGAACACTAGTGTATTTCCAGTGTGCCTATCAAGTAGGGGCAAATATCACAAATATTCCCCCCCCCCCTAGGGTAGGGTTGTCCAACTGGTAGTTGGCGGTGCCATTTATCGTGGCCCTCGAAAGGTTTTTAATGAAAAGTTAAAGACCCTAGCACGCATATCGAGCGAGAACAAAGGGCGCCTAGCACACGTGCCCTCTTGAAGTCAACACCCCTTAATGTAAAATAGGCTCGAGTTTAGATTTAAGATTTTTTTACAGTAATTCAGAAATTGAAAATCATTCCAATGTGTTTTGCTGGACACCTTGGCCTGATACCATGTATAGTTTCATTCCCACTTTCCTGTTTCAGCGCATCCGCATGAAGAGCCGAAATTAACAATAGGAAGGCCATATGTGGATCGCTCGAAAATTAAAATATGGCTCGCAACCCTATTAAAGGTCATAGTGTGGCCCTAGGGGCCTCGCATGTTGGACACCCCTGCTTTAGGAATTTTTCCTACCGCCAGCCGGTTACCCTTTACATCACAATGGGACCCATTCTCGACCACTCACAAGACACCAACACATTTGCGGACTCCTCTGATCTGGGTTCAGCCGAACGCGAGGTCCTCCGCGACAACACATTCACGAGTAACAAGGGACGAACAACCATGCCCAAGGTAGAACTCGAACACGCAACCCTTCGGACCGAAGCGCCGAGTCGATACGCTTTCTTAGCCACCTCGGCAATCTAGGTCGGTCTATCAAATGACATAGAATCTCCCACTGCATGCTAATTGGCAATGCGCTCTCATCTTTGATCTCTCTATATGCCCCAGAAGTCTGTAACATTAATTTTTAGTTCACTTCAGGTACGAAATACAGTATATTTCGAAATTGCAACTTATTGAAACTAATGAAAATGTACATTTATTTTACGAGACTTAGGGATAAAGAGATATTTTTGTGTGAGCGGAGGATCATTTTAGAGAAGTCATGAGGGAACAATTTGGTTATATTTCACTTGTTTAATAAATTACTCTTTTTTTAAATGTCCAATTTTATTATTTTTTAAATTTCCGAGTTATATGACAGATTAGATACTCGTAGTTCCCGCCACCTCTGCTAAAGCACCTACGAGACTAGATCCCGCCAAGAAAGTAGTTTTAAAATGTTCAAAACCCTCAGGCAATAAAAGACAATTTACCCAACATACTATTAACCATCAACTTTGTTTACCTTTTGAATAAAGCTAGTATTATTACATCCAACGATGTTATTCGAGAAAAATACTTCGTTGACTTCTCGCTCGAGAACTTCTTCCATAATAATGGATTTCTTTATACATATTATTTATTTTTCAAATGGCTAAAAGAGGCCACTATGTTCTAGATAGTTGATTACTTACAAGCCCGCTACCGCGAGTGTTTATTACGAAGGTGCGACGTGTAATACATAACCTTTCATCTTATGGGATCACCTTTGTAACATTTTGACGTATTTTCTAAGCCTCGATGAATATTGGTAATATTTTGAATCCGGCAGTAGCCTCTACTACTTCAGAAGCACTAATGATCCGTTTGATCTACTGTAAAAAAACTTTATTAAATAGTGTTTAATAATGAGTCACGTTATCGACTTCTGAACTGTTAAGTAAACATCATTGGATAAGATAGCATAACGTAATGCACTTTTAAGCACTGAATTATACATCTAGAGTGCGCATTAAAATAAATGATCAAGCCGCGAGCCTCACCTCCTTCGCCTTGGCCCTCTCCAGCAGCTCGTTGTGGCGGTCGTCGTCGAGCTTGAAGGCCTCCTGCAGGTAGGTGAAGAGCGCGGCCCGCTCCTCCGCGGCGCTGGCGTCGCATCCGACGATGTGCAGGATCTCATACAGCACCTCCAGGTACAGCTCCTCAATCTGCCGGGGCACAAAGGAACTTCAGTCAGGCCCGCAGTCACATTAGAGAGCTCAGTTGGCAGAGGCGCGGGCAGCGATTCGGAAGTCCCGCGGTCACAAACACGGCGAACTCGTCAAGTGGCCGTTGCGGTAATGAGTAAAATGATTGGAGTCGATTATACGCAACATTTCGCAAAAGTGTTACTATATTTTTAAATATTTTCATTTCAACGCGGTTTGGAAATGGTTGGTATTTATTTATGTTCTGAACAACGTTTCATTACACAATTTATTTTTGCAACTACCAAAAATAAAAAAATATCACGATATTAACCGGGATTTTCTAGGGAGAAGCTTTATCTGATGTCAGTAATTAAGTACAATATTCAAACATGAAAGGTTATGGGTATAAGACATAAATAGTATAGAAATGCAAACTTTATCCGCACCACCTAAAATACAGAGGTAATAAATGGTTGTTTGTTTAGTCTTTTCATAACGTTTAGTATAACGTTTAATAAGTTCATTACGAAGTCCACAAGTTTGTTGAAGTTTGTTAAAGTTGGGATGAATCGTGAGTAAATCTAGTTCAAATTTCTAAAGTTTAGTGTCCTTTTAACAAGACAGACAATGTATTTTAAGATATTAATGTTAATTCACTAAATTCTAACTAAATTCTCTCTGTTCAAGATGAATTTGCATTCTGACTGACGATGTAATGTGTAAGTTCTACACACGTACAACATTTCAGAATTTCCTATATTAACAAGGTTATTCTTGTAATACTTAATTTGTACACAGATTTCAATTCTACATTTATATTTTTAAGTTTTATGAGCCTGAAAATTGTATATTTCACTTAACATTCCTCGCCAAATATCTCGCAAAAATGTATCTCAAAATATCTTCCTTCTCCAAAAGAAGGCGCTTGAAGAGAAAGGCAAATGTAATCTTGTTTTTAACCACGTGCTAGTTACCTTTCCCTTAAAATTTATTTTTTAAACCACATTTAGTCCTGAACCGCAACAATTTTTTCCTCTTTACCAAGTTTGTTTCGTTGATGTCAATGCTTTTGATTTTTAATGGAACCTTAGAAAAACTCTGGCCTTTCGTGACATACCACAACTTTCCCGCATGCTTTAAAAAACGTTTTTTGTAATTTATATGCGACTCTCACAATCACAATTACAATTATGTGTTATACTTTCTTCTCAGCGTGTACGTTTTAATTACAGCAAATACAAAATCACCCAAATTGTGGACATAACGGTTATTTATATTTTAATGTATATGGGAAAGCTAATTGTGTAAAGAAGTTATGCTGCTGTATATGGATAACGGAACGGGAATTTCTCTTGTACGTAAAGAAGGAGGCATGCTCTTTTATATCTTGAGTAATACGATGAGATTTTCAATGGAGATGAATATTTTACAATCTTCAATTCTACGTTATAATATCATTCACACGAAAAAGGAGAGAAGAAAAGATACATATAAAAGCCAACGCAACATTACCTGCCATATCACATAACGTGTTACTTGCTGCCCTTTCATAACGATAAACGTCTTGTCGGACACACGTCTTGACGAACAATGAGAAAATATCACTAAAGAGACAGAAAGAATAAGAAAGTAGACTACGGAAGAAAGAAGAACGAATCGGGTTCTCAAGAAAAGTTCTACCCGGAAGGGACCGGTTCACTTGTAACGATGCCAATAGAGAACGTCAGAAATTCCTGGCGTGAACGACAACAAACCGTTTTAGTTGCTACTCGAACATTACGAGAAATGTCTCAGGGGTCAAAAGTAATTATTGGAGAGTAACATCTTCATTTATTTGTTTTTACAATGTAATTGGACTCTCGAAATTTGGAAGTTTTCCAGTTTACTTGGAACATTTATTTCGTGTCCAGAACTTTGGTAACTTTGACAACAATGAATTACATTTTTTGTCAATTTGAACGTGCAAATTAAGTAATATTTACATTTTATATGTCTTAAGGGCCACAAAAGTGATGATTTTTTGAAAATGTATTATTTGAAAAGATTTTTTTTCTTCTCTCATTATCATAATCGAGTCTCTGAAGTTTAAATGACCCTTCTTGTGCCTCGCATATGTACTGGTACATTTTGATTATTCTACATCCAATAAAAGGCTCCTTGATATCTGGATTTTATTTTCCTTCCCTGAAGAAAAATAAAATCCTCTAATTCTTTATTTAAATATATGGGAATTTCCCTTCTCCCTATAGATTGGAGATAACTAGACTAGACGGAATGTTTGTCATATTACAAAACTATCTCCACTGCCCAAAATAATTTTCTGGCTCGTTCAGGACGTTTGACGTTGCTTCATTCATGACACACTGGGGACCTTGCCAAACACACCTCAACCTGCAAACCAATCGCCCTGTCACTCCTCACTTACTGTCATCGTCTGCAGGAGCAGACTCCTCTGCTTGAGGAGCATGTCCTTCTTAACGCCCCGAAAGGTATTCC
>BOPP01000204.1:2026521-2083472 GCA_017312745.1 Gryllus bimaculatus
GCGGGGGCGCCTGCGAGAGTCTGCACTGCGTTGAGGCGCCAAAGAGCCGACACCGCCTCTGACAGGGCATCGGTAAACAAAACGCTGATTCAGCTATGGGAGTACGAACACCCACAAATGCTAAGATTCAAAATATTTCATTTCTGATAGGAACACACCTACCACATTTTCTTTTCCATGTCTTCAGGGATTGAAAATAAAACCTCTATGTAAGTAATACAATGTTTCATTTAATTTATCGTTTAGTTGTTAAGAAAATTCTCTATTTGTACTAGGAGAGAGAATCCACAAGACATGCTGCTAATGAAGCGAAACATTGTCTTGAGATGAACGATTGCTGAGATAAACGATTTTGCTCAAAATTAATCCGTTCTGTAAAATTTTTTAGAGGTGTCACACCGCCAAAAGATATCAGTCTAGTCGGGATGTAATTCTAATGGACTTAAAACTATTGTGCATATAAATTGTATGAATGAAGGGTGTAAAATACAAAGGTACGACTTTCGAATAACTAAGGAGATGCGACCTCCTAGAAAGCCAATACGTCCCAAACACGCGATTTTGATGAAAATAACGAAATATTAAACAATTAATATTTTGACTTAGAAAAGTTTTGAAAGAGAATGAAAAAAAGTGGACGGAAAATATACTTCACTGTTTACCGCCGATGAAGCAAAATGTATTTTTCATCGCATCAACTAAAGAAAAAAATGGCTGGCAGGAACATTAGCTACAAAAGTCAAGCGGTGTTGCCTTCTGTTCAGCCAAACAAAATAAACGTTCACTCTGGTCGTGAAATACTAGGTAAATACATACACATATTTACTTATTTCCTTGTTTTTCAGGTTTGTTGAATTTAGAATAGCACTATTATCTACTTGACAAGATTTCAGCTAAACAATTTTTTTACTCTCTTCAGTACATAATCAGAGTTTTAGCATTATAAATATCAGCAGAGAGATTGGTTTTATTAAGGGGAATGGATTAATCAAACGATTAAAATATGCCTACTACAAGTACTTTCAAAGGGAATTACAGTAAGCAATTCAATATTATATAGGTTGAAACATAGATACTACCAAAATATAACTTCTTACACAATTCTAGGCATGGAATTTTGATAAAAGTAAGTATCATGCTTCAAATATTTACTTTAAAAATATTTATATTCCTTGCAATATCTGCAATGAAAGTGACAATAGCTTGTGAACATGGAGCAGGACAATTGCAAGGAAAGAGGTGAACGATCTCAAGAAAACACGTGTCCCGAATATTAATAGATGGTCTAGACCTATTTTGCAGTATAACCATTCTGGTCCACACAGTTCTCAGATTTACACATTATATAAAAAACGGGGCGCCAAAATTTACTTTCAACATTCATTTGAACTGAGTTTCAGGTATATTAATCCAATTACGTATATGTATCTTTTGCAACAGTGGAGGTGGTGTCAAAGTTTTTTGTAGATTTATTTTCACCTACTAGCATATTCTCTTTCTCTGGATTAATTATTTTTCTGAAACATTTCGGATCAGCTAATTCAATTAATGCGAATCACATTTCACTTCTTGGATAAATGCTCGCAAAAATTATGACTGATAAAATATCGAATATAGTTACCCAATTCCAAGCTGAAGGTTCAATTGGTCAGGTGTTCTAGCTAATTCGCCAGAAGGGGGCTATGACGTCAAGTTAAAACAGATTCGCATTTAACTTCCCTTAGAGACCCGCGAAAACGATCGAGAAAATCAGCAATATCGCTTCCACACTGTAGGGCAAGATACTCATTGCCGTTGTAAGTTTGTCGAACTGTGAAGACGGACATACATCAAAACGCGGGTGGGCGCGGCAGGGATGTGTAAAAATAATTAGAAGAGGCGTAGAAGCTATGGAGTTTCCACGATTCTCGCTGCCAAGTCGTCCGTCTTTTGACCCCGTCGGTTGAGCAAAAGAGAACTGCGCTATGTCGTGTTATGTAATTTGTTATCGCGACCAGGGCATTTAGTCCACGGATACTTCGAAAAACTCTATATCTCTTTTTCGTAATAAAAACGTTTTCATTGGTAAATTTACTGTTTTCTCGTGCAAATGGAGATTACTTTTAATTTTCCGCGAAAATTCGATATTATAAAAATGTATATCAGAAACAAAATCTTTGATCCCCGATACATTGCTGAAGTAAGAGCTTCAAAGTTACTACAAATAATATTTCAGACGAGCATTAGTTGATATTTATCAAATAGTTGTTATTAACATGTTTGTTTGTGGCTGTTTTATCTCGTAATACCCGTAAATTCACAAAACAAAAACTCCAGAGTATTATTGTTTCAAACTTGTGGGATAATTTCAAAAGAAAGGAAAATATTGAAATATATTGATTGAATAACAGAATATGTTTAAAGATATTAACAAACTTAATTTTCAAGAAACATGCACATCATCAAATTCAGTGACATTGCCGATGTTTACTCACATTAACGAAAAATGAGTTACATTAGGAAATCAACTCTGCTAATAAACGCGGCTATCTCCTTCAGCAAGGTTGAATTAACTAAGATCTGATGTAATGAATCGTATCTCAGTAACGTAACAATCAATTTATAATTCATATATGTGTTCTTCTTTATGTTATCTCTCGAACTCTTGATCCTCATTTAATTAAAAGTGTTTTAAATTATGCGAGACTTTGAAACGGGTCCGTGAACTTCAGTACTTCACGATGAGCGATACGTAAACGTCTGTTATTTCCAATCGCCAATATTGAAAAGAAATTTTAAAGTTTCTCAGCACAGAGAAAAACGTGAAGCCTCGTGTCATTATTTAAAGAGTAAAGTCCAGAAGTTATCAAACTACGACGAATATTGTTTTATTTATATTATGATTTTGCGATTTTAAAACATTTTAAACAAAATAAAATAGAAATTGTCCGGGAACAAATTTACAATGGATGATTATAAAAACATTTCTATTACCTCCCAATCTACACTATGTAACAACAACGCTAAAACCAAAAATTGTTCACTTATAGCTTCACGACACAATTTCGTCAATTGCACAATTATTTTGGAAATTTGTAGTATAAATTACTCATTGAAACGGGAGTTTTTTTTTAATGTACGTCGCATAGGCGCTTTCCCCCTCTTTATTCAGATATATAGCTACGATACTAAAAGTAACATACATTCATGCTGTTTTGATAGTTGCAAATGTTAGTGAATCAATATAAAATTACAGCAAGTAAATAATTTTGCAGTATGTGGGAAAACATTTCATAATCCATTTTTCCAAATGTTTCATGCAAAGGTCTCCTTCATTTTAATTATAAAATATCTTTGGATCTTTTAGTCTTGCCCATATATTACTCTCCTGGTGTACTCTCTAAAATAATTTAACACATATCATGACTTACAATACCAAGATACAACATTTATATTCCTAAAAATGTCAATTTCACGTATAGGGTTTAAATTCCAATCGACCTTTAAAAGACTTTAGAAATGCCTCTTTATAACAATCGAAGCTGTCGCGAATAAACTTGAAAGTATTGGACGGAAATTAAATGAAAAATAAAATGACATGCATTAGATAAAAGGTTTTGAAATACAAATATAATTTTCTGAGAGACATTCACTGATGGTTTAGTATTTACTTGTCTATTAGTGTTCATTTTAATAGTTCCTACTCATATTTTAAACATATTGAAGTGAAATAAATTGTAAAAAAATAGTTTCATGACGATTAATACTGCCTATTAGCGACACAACCTATTTTTGCCTTTTAATAGCAAAATTTAGGCGATTAATATCATACTTTGAAGTGTTAAATTCCAATGTGTAGCCATAACCGTTCTTGTGTCGAATTCTCGCCAGACGAGCGGATTCGGAACGAAAATTAGAGCTTCGCCTCTGCCTTTGCCGCTATCACATCCGTCTCAAATAGATCTGGCGTAACCCGCTGCTTCTCCCGAGAACGCGAATTAATTCTCAAAGAAACAGCATCCGACACCATGAGAGACGACCAGCATTTCCTCGCTGCTGCTGGACCAACCAACTTCCTGCCTCTAAGTATATTTTACCGGACGAGCCATGCCTTCGCAACAGGCACGCGCTGACCCCCCCCCCTTCTTTCCCCTCTCCCCGCCTCTTCCTGCGCCGTCCCCGCCCTTCAGCCGACGAAAGATAACGGCAAGGGAGGGCGCTATTTATATGCCGCGCGCTTTTTATAAT
The DNA here is from genome assembly GCA_017312745.1 of Gryllus bimaculatus. Classification (NCBI taxonomy): domain Eukaryota; kingdom Metazoa; phylum Arthropoda; class Insecta; order Orthoptera; family Gryllidae; genus Gryllus; species Gryllus bimaculatus. The sequence goes on from BOPP01000204.1 coordinate 2,030,749, forward strand.
AAGCCGGCTGTTCGACGTCGCTGGTTCCAATCAAGCGGAATGGGAGGCCGGGCGGCAGCACGTGATGTGATAGCGCGCGCCAATGAAAGACGCTGTGACCAAATAGAGGGAGGCTGAAAGCCCTCCACTGGTCCATGGACAAAATGTTTCCATGATTTCTTACTCTACCTTACCCCTTTATTGAACACTTCAAATATCTACCGTAGAATATTATATATGATGGGGTCAGCATGAGAGAATTTTTAATTGTTCGTGTTGAACAAAGCACAATGCTCTCAGAACACGTGCCATCAGATTCAGAGTTACGATTCAAATTCATGATTTTCTTGAATTTGCACATTAATTTACACAATTCCGACAACACAAAATTTGCTCTATTTCAAAATTGCATTACTGCTCTGCTTCAAAATTGCATTGTCAATTGCTATGACTATCGCTCATAGACTCTTATAAATGTTAAATGTAATGTAAAATGGCTAAACGACTATGTGAGAAATGTACTTTGATACTGACGTGTTAAACCGCTAACAAAGTTGTAATTCACAGCATGCTCAAAGTGAGATTTCACTTTTGTTAGGGAATTTCAATATTATTGTAATCATACCCACGGTTTAGAACACAAAAACATTGTGGAAAAAGACAAGTATAGTAAATGATTGACATATTTTATTTTTAAATGAAGTCTAAAATGGTTCATTATTCATTATTAACACATTTTTAAATTAAGAAAAAAGACCTTTTGATTTTCAAGGCACACGTTTTACAAACAGACGGTGTAGAAATTTTTGGTTCAAAAATGCATTTATCTTCCTTGTTTGCGTTGAATAGCCGGGGGGAAAATATGTTTCAGGTTCAGTTCCTTAGATTTAGGATGGTATCCTCTTATTTCATACCACCTACTTTGTATACAGCCTTGAATCCCTCCACTGAAAAAATAGGGACAAGAGGTTGCTATTTCTGCTGCGACTTATAATTCGCCACAGCTAGTGGGTGTTGGTTTCGATCAAGTGAATGGCGTGTTCAAGGGTAGGATAGCGCAGGCCGAACCAAACTACAGAAAGGAAAATGAGCCGCGTGCTCCAATACTTATCCATAGCAAAATTACGTCGTATCAGAGTCATATCTCGGTTGTAGAATAACTTGATGCATAATCCGTAACATATTTACAAAATGGAACTTATGAAATGAACTCACACGTCACTGTAACAATGTGAATATCATTTATAAAAGATCTCAAAACAACGATCAATAGAGTAATAAAAAACAGAACGAAATAAGAAAATCGAAAACATTTGGAGAGATCAAGAAAATGTAACTACGAAGACGGCGAGATTTTACGAAAATGCGGAGGTGAAAACGTTTTTGTATACTCGGCTCCATGTATAGCTGTAGGTTAACGAAAATGTTTCAATATTGACGACTTTGAAATTTTAATAATATAGTATGTATGATAAGAGTAGGCCATAATGTTGCTATTACAAAGAAGCCGTTAGTTAAGCAGTTTACTTCAACGTCTCTCATTATAAAGTTTTGCCGCAAATAATAATGGTATATCATTGAAGAGCAGAAATATTAAAGAAAATGTAAAAAAAATTTATTGTTATGTAGTAATGTGTACAATTTACATTTCAAAATTAATTTTATTAAATACATCAGCTCCGCCTCAGTTAAATGTCTTAATTAATTTTAAAAATGACTAACTTTTTTCCTTTACATGACGTTGTTTCGCTTAAAATGATATTTGGCACGATTTAAGTTCAATTTGGCTGTCGTTAAGACGTACACAAAATGCAACATTATTGATGGGTGTATGAAACTATTTCCAAAGTTTTCTTCCCCTGCTGTTGTATCCATCTATGCACACATTACGTCGGTGCACAAGGAATAGACGCATCTCAAAAATCGTCATTTGTTAGTTAAACGAAGAATTATGTCTAGACATTTTTGTTTGTGAACTATTCACTAAGCTCGTTTTCTAGACAGCCGATTACACAGGATTGTTAAGAATAAAATTTATCGACTTTACGCGATATACAGAGATAGAAGAGGATCGTTTTTGCCAATGGTGTGAAATCTCAAAGAAATTTATATGTATAATTTTCCCCTTAGTGATAGGTAACTCGCTTTGAATAGTTTGATAGGGACCAATGTTGACGCAAAGAGTTCGTGTATCCATCAAACGCCAGTGCAGTTACCCACCAATCACGAGAAAATGTCACAAGTGTAACTTCGTTACATGAGATTTCCCACTATTTGTTAATTGGCAAAATGTGATCATCTTCGACCTCCTTACGCGCCATAAAAGTTCGTAACTTTTATTTTGAACCACCCCGTGAATCATTCATTTTGCCTTCGACCGCTGCGTTTAGATTTAATCTCTTCTTCGACAAAACGACAATTTTGTAGATGTGCCTCTTCCCTTGTACATCGACGATGAAACAACCGTCCACCACTTACGTTCCACCCCATGGCGACGGAGATGAGGTCTGTCTTGTCCGCCAGCTCGGGCTCCGAGTCGGAGTCCTCGGGGACGGGGAGGGTTTCCCCGTCCTCGTGGGCGACGCCATTCTCGCCCTCCGCGTCTCCTTCGCCCTCGCCCTCGCCTCCGCCTTCGCCTTCGACGCCCTCCGCCTCGCCGTTGGCGTCCTCAATGATCTCGGGGCTCTTCTCCCGGAGCTCCTGCTCCTCCGCCTGCTCCTTCAGCAGAGTGCCGAACTTCTCGAAGAAGCCGCCATCCAGCTCCTGCACTCTGCAACACACAACGCATGCCCACTGTAAGTCTTCTGCAATTGTTCATTGTTACGACAAAAATAATCATTGTAATAATAATGTTAGGAATAATAATATCAATAACAACAACAGAAGCAACAATAAGAACAACAATGGTAGGGGTAATAATATCAATAACAACAACAATAACAATAATATCAACAATAATAACAACAATAATATCAACAATAATAACAATGCAGATCCGGATATTCGAAATCGCTAAGGCAGTACTGCTGTGGCGATCTCGGACGGAAAGATCGGGGGTTCGAATCCCGCCTCCGGTATGGTTGTGTGTGTTTGTGTCTGTATGTTTGTAATTGTTCATTTTCATCCATCATCATCATTTCATACTTCTTTCCCTAGTGCTAACAACCCTGGGGTGTAAAAATGGATTCGTCAAAAAAATGCTGACCCTCTCCTAAAAAAAGAAAGAATACCACCACAGAATACTCTACAAAAGATGTAATTCAATATAAATGAATAAACTGAAATGAAAAATGAAATAAATATTTATTCACTATTAGATGTTCTCGATTCATTGAGACGATGCGTCTGTTCTGTTGTTAGCGAAAATTCCTCGGCGTTTATTTATAGTAGTTCCCACTCGAATGTACTGAATTCAAGTGCTTGTGTGAAAACAATATTTGACATGACATTGTCAAATTTGGAACGCATGTACACACACGTTTCTTACATGTTCATCAAAACGCGTTACAATGCCACTTCTGTGAGAACATGCATACAAACATTTTATCAATAATCTACTGACGACTATCGTGAGCTTCCCATAAAAATATCGTAAACAGTTTTTTAATTGTTAATGTTATGCATTCTGCAAAAATTGAAATTTTTATTAAATTCAGTCGATAGTTCTATGACTCGACTCGTGATTTTCAAAGTTTTGTTGTAGTAGTAGTAAGTAGTAGTAGTAGTAATTTAGTAGATTAATAAAAAGCAAGAGCCTACTCTACAGCCTATCAGTTCGAGAGGGCAGGAAGAAGAGCCACGAAGACTTGATGTTTTTGTCAAGCTGCCTCCCACACATCTCAGAATCTCCAAATTAACTAGTTTATAATTGTCAACTAACTATTAATTTTGCAACAAACTAAAAAGTGCTCAATTATAAACCATTAAACAATGTCAGGCAAATGTGCGAAAGTTAGCTTGACGTCAAACTAGCACTCGCACTTGGTATTTTTTTAATGCTATAATAATGTTACACTAATTTTGTACCAAAATTACATTTACATCATAATATGACTTGATGCAGCAACTTTCTGGAAAAATATTGACCGATATGCCCACATAGCACTGTTATTCAAAAACCAAAAACCGATGGAACCCGAAAACAAAAAGCGGCCATCTCTAATACGACGAAGCTGCCCAATTTGCCAAAAATTTGACCTGATAGCTTTTCCTATATGTGCAAAGTATTAATGAGAGACCAACTTCCTGGATTAACTTCATTAACAGGGTGTTGATTAATATTGATCTTTTTTTTTGCGAAAATATAAAATCAAACATAAAACGCATAATTTCTTTTCATTTTGTCGTTCCACTTTCGTGTGTTTGTGTGTACGCGCGAGCGTGGTTGTAATAGCGGGGGGGGGGGGGGAATGGGGGTACAAGAGCGCGGCCATTTTGGTTCGAAAAAAATAATAATGTCTCGAGCCCCACTAGAGCAACAAACCAAGCAACAGGTTCGAACGACGAGACATGCGAATGTACTTGAACGAGAATAGCCGCAGTGTATTTACGATCAACGTGACGTAATGTGAAAGAACTTGACAATGAGAGGAATTGATAGCACACCGCCCCTTGCCAATGTCAAGAATCTCTTCCGGATCCTTTTTGAGCAGCAGAAATGTTTGTAGATCAATGATGAAAACGTGAAATAATGAGAAACTACACTTATCCCTTGATATAAAAAACGAGGAACCTATTGCAGTTTATAAAGCGAGATAATTTGTTCAGTTTTAAACAAAAATACAATAAGCAATATATAGTTGTGTTTGTTTGTGAATTGTATACGAATTGTTTATGAATACGTTTGTGAATTATTTGATCAACGAAAGTGTGAAAAAACTATTTAGATGCTCACTGCTCACAATATTTTATCAAGGAAGGTTTATCGTTGTATACTATAGTTATTATATTATTCACGTTGGACGTATGCAGATAAAAAAATCATATTAAATTACACATCAATATAAAACTATAGCACCAACTTGAGCGTTCAAATAAAGGGAAAACACTTTTTATTGTGAGACATCGTATTTTACACTCTTGTATCAGAAATTAACATTATGATATGCTAAAAGGTTTTAATAAGAAACAATATGTCAGTTTACTTTCCTGTCATCGCAACGTTAGAATTCTCGACGTCTTTCGAATGCAGGATGCAGAGTGCAATCGGCATATAGTTAAAAGCGGATGCAAAGTTATGTCCTGGCAGAAGAGTGTTTACATAACACGAATGTGTAGTCTCGAAAGATCTACCGTTTATTTTTCAACTCCGCAGCTATTCTGCTCTTAAGGACTTCCGCGCGTAGCTCCCAGAAACAGAACTTCATTGTAGAATCTCTGAAATGCATTTTAACCTTTTGAAACGCCCCGCGAGGCCACGAGTCCTGAGAGCGTATGGCGTGACATCTGGCGGCGAAGATCGGAGTTCGCGTTTTTCTCTGTAGACGGCCGCTGCGAGCGCTGCTGTAGTCAGTCCTGCGACTGTCCTGATATAAGCTTGAGGAGCTATCTGGAGCCTACTGCAGAAATAATATCCCCATAGTGCGGACTGCCGGATTGCTGGATATCGCTTCCCTCCCTTCTGCTAGAGAATTTGATGCGTCCTGTTGGAAAATTATTTCTTCATTGTCAGGAATACAATTAATCAACAATATATGCTTCATTTATGATATACATACCTACTTTAAAATTTTCAAAACAATGAAATTGGACCATAAACGTTCCTGAGAGTACTCTCAGAAGTCACTCTGACGATGCTACGTAAGTGAAAATGAATATCTTTTGATTTTCCTTCTCAGTATGAATGTACATATTTACTTGTTTTTTAATCATTTTTACTGTTCCCGTGATCATCCGACTTTGTTTATACCGACTATGTGACGGCTCCGTGGGGGATTTTTTGAGGGGTTCTGCTGTGGTTCGAACATAGAGGAGGCTGCAGTAATGTACTCCAAACCTGTACATAGTAGTATATTTCATAACTTTTGAACTTCTCATTGTCAGTTTTGATTTGAAAAGGGGAACTAAGTATCGGATGCCGACTGCAATCGCCACATAGAATGTATAAATCGGGTTCTTTGGCGCATTCTTAACTATGAAGTCCTTACTACCGCCAGAGGATCCCTGAAATAAAATTACTTTGTTTGGTTTGCTTTTGAGGCGATGTAGTTTCTTCCGTTGGTGAACATAAGAGCTACACAGAGTACAACTCACTCTCGATATCCAGCAACTCTGATATTGTGAACTTCCCGTAGAAGTCGACCTAAGCCACTGGCCTCAACCACATGCATTGAACGTAGAACTTCAAGATTAGGTTACAGCGAGTTCTCAACAGTGTTCCAACAGTGCAAGAGACCTTAGGAGTTCCATGCTGCACTAAAATAAAAAACAATACGAGAGTGTTGTGATAATAGGGCTTCTTAGTCCTGTGTGTTCCTTAAGGGATACAACTTTTTTTTATGTAATTCAAAGCTAGAAATACATAGGTATACTTTACAGGTATACTAGGTAGGGAGTTCCAACGTCACCATAACACCCACTTTTACGTCTCCCTATTGGAGTCCGGCTTTCCTCTCCCTTTTTCGTGCATGACCTTAAGACACCGTGTTAAAAAATCAAAGTAAAAATGGCTTTGCCATTTATTTAGAAATAATGGTTTGATTTAAAATTTCCAGAGATTATATTTGTAACATTGGCAATGACTAAAATAAACGTCAAATTATTATGCAGGTGATAAAGACAATGCTATTTAAACAAGAATCCCTTAAGCTTTTCAATTAAAGAATAATTTTCCAATAGATAGTATATATTTTGGGGGCTTAACGCCTTTGATAAATTCAGTGTTCAATTATCCCTTCCCAGTAACGATCTCTGACCCGAGATTTGTTTACTACTTTATAATCGTTCCGCAAGCCATAATATTCCAACTGTTTCTTATCACCAACATAGTAAATGGAAGGCAGAGAAGTTTACGACTTCCTGATAGCCATAAACCTACAGGGAGGAAGGCCCTGGAAGGTCCCCTACTGTTGGCCATTTTATTGTCAATGATCTTCTGACGTCAGACCAGCCTAGGGCATATTGGAGGAGAAAACGGGCAACAAAGCACTGGAGAGATGCTGTCGAGTTCGTCTGAGAGTCAAGAGAAAGGATCTCATAGACTTGTGTAGTTGCCGTGTGATCGTATAATATGCATAAAGATAATGGAATAATGATCGCCTCGGACTTGTTTTCGGGCTATCACAGTCATCATTCTTGACCTCGGAAAGGTAAGCCGAAAGGGTAAATGAACCGTGAATCAGGTTCTATACCAAGGGGGCAATTTTTTTTTTAAACGAAATTGTGGTGGATAAAAGTCATAAACATGATGAAAAGAAGAATAAAGAAACCCAAGATGAGACAAAGAAACGAGTGGGTACATTGGCTGCACGCTACACAAATACTTTTTCCCTCTTCAAGTATTTAATTCAGAAGACCTCACAACTCTTGATTTACTGTCTCAGGTACACTGTAACCTATTGTACTCCTTATCTCATCTTACGTATACATTTTTCATTATGCATTTCTTCGAGTTTCTACATCTCTCGTCACATTTAAGCTAATTCACGCGAGGGTCCTCAAATTCGTGCGCTGGAATTGTGCCTGCGAACGCCGATTCGGCAACAGCCCTTGCAGCACGTTCAACCACCTTTTCTAAGGTCACGGGTTATTCTTAGGCCTCATGCGGCATGTGGCTGCACTACTGATCTCTACATTACTGGATAGGCAGTTGCATACGAGGAAACAGATGGGAAGTGTCCTGTTGCAGGAGGCGCAAATTCTAGCAGGTAAATTAATACGTGCTTATATTTACGCAAAATAGAACTAAAGGTGTCCGATGAAATAAAAATAAAATGATTAGATACGATACAATTTATTATGTTTTGAAATAATGGCACTTTATTTTGATTTAATAATTCAAGAGAGTTTTACAAAAACCTGTATTTTCTTAATGAAATGCAACTTCAATGAATAATTATTACTTTGACTCAAGTTTTCTACATCGAAAATAAGTTTGTAGTTATTATTAACAGGTATAAAAAGATAATTAATTGTAGGAAATTAAGTTTATTTACTATATTTTCTTCTAACTATAACAAGAAAACTCCACGTTTTTCATAAAAATAACTCGTATAATCCATTTCTAATTATAAAACAATGAATATTTGTGTCAAATTTAAAAGAAGCCTCTAATTTTCCCCAAAAATCTTGCGTAATGCCTGGGTACATGGAAAGGACATCTTCACACGAGTTATTGCCTCTCCATAGAGGTGAAATTAAACCATGTGTGTACAGCTTCCGCTAAATTCCCCTCCCCAAAAAACAAACAAGTAAATTAATATTTTTTAATTGCAAATATTACAGTCTACTTTCATATTCATTTTAACTTCGTATTTTCAATATTATTCAGGATCAATTTTATCATCCTTAACGACACTTGAAATATTAATCGGGCCCTCCCTATGCAGTTATACATAGAGCGCAGTGGGCGACCCGCCCAGTTCGCTCCAGATCCTGGAGCGTCGCAGTGCGCAGGCGCACAGCGTACGAAGGGGCCCTGAGCTCGCTCGACGTCACGGTGCAGCTGACGCGCTGACGTCACCGCCTGTGACGTCGCAGCCGCCACGCAACTCCGCATTCCGCGGCGGCGGCGACCGCCATCCACGTCGGCCACGCCGGCCACCGCGAGGTGAGAGGCCCTGACGTCACACCGAGGTTCTCTCCATGTTTCCGGTTGCGCACGCAAGATGCCGTTTAGATCGGGTGTCGCAAGGAAAAGAAGATCGGAGCGTAGCTACTTGGCGGACCGGCAGACGCTTTCGTACGCACAGGTGTCAGCGTTTCGGCCGCCAATCTGAGACCTCCCTCAGGGCAACACGTGAAGGGACCCTGAGGAAGTACGCCCTGAGTAATGTTGCAGAATGGTGGCCAAAACGTTCGCACCTGTGCATAGGAAGAGTCTCATAGTCAGCCGAGTAGCTGCGAACTCCGGCCCCGAAAGCCTACGGTCTCAAGATCAGAGTGTTACTCTGAAAGAGGACCCGGTGATGGGAACGAAAGAAAACTTCCTAATTGCCCAATAAAATTGCAAGTCAAACATTACACAATGGTGGTCGAGTTAATATTAAGAAAAAATTAAATGTCATGCACTAACCGTTAAATACTCTTCATTTCTTCGCTGTTGAAACAATCCTTTTCATAGATAATTGCTACACAACAATTCCTCAACAGCTATGGATATACGACTTCTCGGCAATTATTCTTAATCATGAATATTAAACCCAAGTATTTCACCGTGTTCTTCGAAATAAAACTGAACTGTGGGAAAAGGAAAAATATTAAATATAAGTCAATTTTGAAGGAAAATTGGCATCGAAAATAAGAATTCAAGATATCTTTAAAATTAAATAAAAACACCAGTAGTGGCTATAGCTAAGAACATTTTCATCGATATCTTAACATTCTTTGGTAGTTAATGTGTTAACTTCTTTTCTGAAACTCCACGAGCAATAAGCCCTCCTGTTTCTGAATAGATCCACTGCGAAAAAGTGGCAAACTTTCATTTGTTTTACTTTTACATTCTCACCTTAGTAAGAAGGCCTTGTCGACAGAAAAACGCAGTGTCGGGCCCTGGTAACGAAAACGTTGAAATCTTGTTTTTACATGTAGAAAATTACTTCCTCTAACTCTTTCTATAGTCAAAATCCACGTTTTACCATTCTTTAATACCGAAACACATTTACCGAAAAATATACGCCCGTTAATATTTTGTACATTATCTATACGCTCCAACATATTTTTATTTAAATTCGTACTCGGATAGCGAATAGAGCGTTTAAAAATATGACGGAGGACTTATTTTCATTGAAATCTCTGAGTTTTCAAAAATTGCCGATGTGTGCAAAACAATGCCAAAAAGTATGTGCTGTTGTAGCACCACTAGTTTATTACTTTATTTTCAAACCCGTATGATTATATGCAGTATATGTTAATAATGCATGATGTATAATGAATAGTAGTATTATGAAGTAACAGCAGTCCAGGCAGACACCAGCACAATTCGAGAACGTGTTCTCAGTACCAATGCAACATTGCTCATTGTGCTAGAACTGAAAGGTAACCGCATCTGGAGCAACCGGAGGTCCCCCTATCTCGCGTCTGGAGGCCGCGGGAGGGCGGTGGTGGGAGCCGCTGGCACCAGGCGCGCTGCTGCTGCGACTGGCCTCTGCGTGGGTGGAAGGTGACCGGCGCAACGCCCTCTCTGCCCACCACGCGCGTCGAGGCCAACCGGCTGGAGCGCTCCGAGCATATGGGCGGACGCAGGGGGTCCTAGACTGATTGGTTGATTGATTCGCGATTGGTTCGCGATTGGTTCGCGATTGGTTCGCGATTGATTCGTGATTGATTCGTGATTGATTCGTGATTGATTCGTGATTGATTCGTGATTGATTCGTGATTGATTCGCGATTCTGATCGTCAACAGCGAAGTTCAGAGGTCCCATAAGTGTAGAAATTGTTTTCTCCTCGGAAGGTGATGGAGATCTTCCCCACCATACTGAGATCCTGCGCCGATCTAGCTGTCCGCTAGTGGGTTTTCCCCAACCAGGTATCTCCAACCAGCGTGGCACCGCTCCAGCCGCGACAAACTCTAAGCTCCCGACCGGTCTCCCGGCATGTGTGGTATTATAGCGCCTTTTAGTGTAAGTGCGTGAAAGTAAAGGGTGAAGATAGGGCAAGGAAGAGGAAGGAAAGATCGGGCGCGGTTCATGGCCCGTTTGTTAGGGTACTACTCCGGAATTTGCCTGGTGTTGATAGGAGAAACCACGGAAAACTACCGATCAGAGCAGACGGCCGTTAGAATTCTCCTCCGCACAGCGATTGAAATTGCCCTATAAAAAATATAGCTGTGTAGCTAATGAGGAAAATCCTGCCACCTTCGGGACACGAACCGAGGACCTCATGGCCTGAGGCCCTGCAGTGAAATATGTTAATGCCCTGAGCCACCTCTCCCGATTGGACGCAGGGAAAATGACAGAATGCGCTAGAACTAATTGTACAAATGAAGGCAGCATGTGGACAGAAATTGTGGTGCAGTGTTAGCCCAATACCACTCAGAGTAGTGAGAATTCAAAAACTGTCCATTTGTAGTTTATTAAGGCGCTGTTTATAAATAGTAAATAATACACGTTTATAATTTAAAATATGTTTTTTCATTGAACTTCTGGAGATAAAAAATTATGATTTTTATCTAACGTGTTCATAAATTTATTATGTTTAATGGCCAGTTGGGAATCATTATCTTGCGACAGCTTTGGTTTATAGATTGGGCTGCAGTCTACACTGCATTATGAGAAGTTTCGAGCTAGGCATTTTGGCTCCTAAGATGCTTGATGCATGCGATTCTGGCGCTTCACTTTCCAACAAAATTCGCCAAGACGAGAGTGTAAGAAAATTAGAGGAAAATAGGACGAATACTCCACACATGTTTTTAAAAAAAATAGTTATTCAAATGTCCCTTGCAAATGTACTTCGTTAATTGCTGGTAAATTTTTACATCACTTCACCACACAAGCCCTCAATGAATTCGACAATTTTGGACGCCATTCAATTTCTCTGTGATGTTCTTTCTACTTACTACCAAAGCATTCGGTTCGAGTTGATCCTGCATTCTCTATGAAATCTACTCGTAGTGTAGAGATCCATACCCAAAAGAGAAATTTACCTGCCTCTTTTCAAAGAAACAGAAGCCGACTGTGGAACCAACATATTTTGTTTCTTTTCTGTGGCTACTGGAGTTCACGATTTGCATTATTGCTGATTTTTACAGCATATTTTTAGATTTAGTTTCAGATTAAGCTGCTGCGCTGGCTGAAACGCGTCGCTACTTTCTGCCGGAGTGGGCGGAAGGTGACTGCACGCACTTTGTTCCTGTCGGCAACGGTGCCAAATCCTTGCTGCGTTCCAGCCTGCACTCGGAACGATCTCGCTTTCCACTCACACACGCGCACGTGCTGAACAATCTGATCGGATGAACTTCTGTGATTAGTTGCGGAACAAGGGGGGTATGAAGGCCATATCTTTCCCCAAAAGGCTTAGAGTTTTCGTTTGTTATCTTCTTCTATTTGGCAAAATTGATACACATATATGTATGTATGTTAGACTTATTTAATTATTTAAACAATAATATTGTATAGTATCTTGTATACACTACAATAATAATTTCCATAGTAACAATTTTATTATTTAACAAAAATCTATGATAGCCCCCTCCAAAATTATCGCTTGGATCAGCCCCTATCAATGATACAGAATCCAGAGTCACGACGAGAAGATCACTCAAATCACTAACAATAAAATAACAAAATAAACATTTACAAACGAAACTGAGTTTCAACATGGTAACAGAAAACTTAAGAAAAATACTACTGCAAACAATACTTCAATAATGTGTATTGAACTCGTATTTTCTTAACAGGTCTAACAATGCCGTGACAAATGTGACCGAGAAGAATAAACTTAGGTACGGTAGGTACAGAAATATTCTAATAGATCCACATTTGAAATATACTAGGCAAGAAGAATAGAGATAATTGAAAATTTGTTATTTTCCAGCAGAAAAGTTTTAATCGAAGTGGGAAACTATTCCGTGGTGAAAGAAAGTGTTTTATTCCAAACAATGTTTTAGGAATTATCTTCGTGACATTTATTTCCTAACTCAAAAATGTCCGTTTTTTAACGTTTGCCACCATTTTTGTGCATGGTGTTGTCGCCGAGGGCCTCGCGTTCTGCTGACCCCAGATCAAAGAAGCCCGCACAGAGTGTTAATGTCTACTATATGATCGAGTACGTCCCACCGGGGTGTAAATGATACCCGTCTGTCTGCTAGAAAAAGCCCTAAGAAGAAGAAGACAAAAGTAACCAAATTATACACTCATGTTGTATGAAGCCACAGCTTCAGAAGCTCGACTGTGAATCACCAACTTATTTTAACCGGGCCACAGGTAGAAATATTCGAGTAGGGCCGCAACCGAAAGCACGGCGGACCGCAGCGAGCGCACCGGAACGCACCGGCCCGGCCTTCACCGCGGTTGCGGACTCACCGCCAATGACATCATCGCGGTTTCCTCTGCGGCTACACCGCACGTCCCATCAAGTTCATCACGAACGAACAACCACGACCGTTCTACCGGCTGCGTTTCGTTCGGAGCGAGCATTGCTGCTGCCCCTGCAACGACTGACTGGGAGGCCGAGACCCGTCGGTGGCGGTGGGTTTGGAGGGTTCGAATCCCGACGATGGTAGGATTTTAGAAACTAGTTATTGCCCTAGGTCGAGCTCAGCGGCTGTCTGGGAGAAAATTCCTGGCTGCTCTGATCCACAGGGTTCCGTAGTTTCTCCGATCAACACCAGCCGGATTCCGGAGTAGAACCCAAACAAACGAGTCACGAACGTGCGCAATCTTTCCTTCCTCTTCCTTGTTCCATCATCTCCCCTTACACACACTCTCTCACACACACACACACGCCTTACATGCATTATATTACTCCGCGTATCAGGAGATCAGGGGGCAGCTTAGAGCTTGGCCGGGGGCAGCTTAGAGCCTTAGAGAGTCCTGTGCCGATGACCTGCTGAGGGAGATACCTGGACGGGGACATTCTCCACAAAGTGACGTGTAGGTCGGTACCATTCGCCACCCAAAAGAGGAGGATGACTGTCCTTTCCTTATTTCAAAAAATTCACAATCTTAACTGAACTAATGACCATAGCAGTTGACGCGCCCAGAAAGAGAAATCTGTCATTTAATCAATGAACGTTCTTCTTAACTCTGAGAATTGTCTGTCGACGCGACTACCTAGACTACTCTTACATTTCGTCAAAAGTGGGTTAATCCATTGGCTATGCTTTCTTAGAAATATTTAATTCGATATTCTTACTTTTTATTAGTAAATAAATAAAAAGAGTTTGGTTCGAAAACGTTACATCTGCATTGTTCTAAGTAATGTGACAAATGCGTACAACGAATCTTCATAACAAGTGAACTTCTCTAATGGGCTAGGGTCATTTTAAAACATTTGAAGTACACGACGTCTCCATCTAGTTTTTGTTTTTCTCATATGAGTTATATACTTCGTTTATCTAAGACAGAGAAGAGATGAACATTAAAGAAACACTTTTTTTCAGTTTTATCACTCCTTTTGGTTCTAGGTATTCACCTTGGACCTCTTCCTACCAGCGGTCAGATTATTTTGGTTTCCGGTACACACCGCCGGAATAGACAAAACCTTTCCCACATCCGGTGGCATCTCGGAAGGAAAAAGGAAGTTGTGGTTGACAAGATTCTCCCATTGTATTAAGTAAAAGAATTCGAGAAGATAAGAAGTATTTCGTTCAATTATACAAACCTTTCTTTATTTAATTTTTTATTACTTTCCATCTACATAATCAAAAATGTTTAGTCCGGCTTATTGCAAAACATCACTGGTCTTATTCAAGTAATAGGCAAATTGATCTTTTTTTTTTATAACAGACGTTGCCTAATCGTTGTACTTCTACCTGAAGAACTTTTAGATTTTTTTCATAAGTATTGTTTCTCGTTTAATTATCTTTCCCTCGTGGAAACCAAAAGTATTTGAATTGAGATTTCATTAAAATTCAACTCAAGCACCACTTTTTCACTAAGCACATTTCCCAGGAGCTAAAAAAATACTGACATCTAAAAGAAGCAGAACAATGGATTCAATTTGTGCAAAACAGTTTCCATTTATCGAAAAACAACATTCTACACTATATATTGTAAATTAATTTTTTTTCACTTATAGGCCAACTCTGACAACGCGTACATCCTGCTTCAGCAGGTGCAAGTACCGTTATCTGGGGGAGATCAGCATTTTAATTGATCCCGATTTTTATCCCCCAAGGTTGTTAGCCCTGGGAGTATGGACGATGATATGATGATAGTGAGGGATAAAAGGACAGCGCACTCATATAGACATACATAAATAAACCATTGCCCGAGGTCGGACTCGAATCCGCGGTCTTTTGGTCCGAAACCGGTACAGCACTACTGTCCCAACGATCTCGGCCATCTTGACCGGCGGTAACTACATTTATTAAAACTTTACTATAAAAATTAACTTATGTCTTAGAACTAACTAATTTCTCTAGAAAATGACCGTTTTTAATAAGTGTCAACGTTTCTTTTTGACCGGCGGTGTTTCCGCGAGTAGGTCACCAGTGCGTGAAGCCTTTGCACCAAACTCGTGACGTCGCAACGCACGTGCGGCGTGAATCCCAAGGCAACGCACTCCCGCGTGTGCGCCTTGGCTCGAGCATGCCAGAGCGGATTCCGACGTGCGGCACGCGTGTGGCCATCTGCGTTGGGTCGCACACAACGCGCGTAGCCCCCAAGGGCACGCGCGTGACACGTAATGCCGCCCACGTCTCTTCCTCGTCACGGGCGTCGGCAATGCAGAGCGCGCGCGGCGGACGTTGCGTGACTTCTCCCATAATTCCCATAGCTCCTACCCATAAACAACTCCAACCATATCATTTTTGGATCCACCCACTCCTTCCAGAACATCCCAAATACACCCAACCTACCCCTGCGAAGACTCCAATCCAAAATCCAATACACAGAACCCGCATCAAAAATAAATTTCCTTTCCGTACATTCCTAAATAAATTCTCAATCTCGAACCAAAGTAGAGATATTATATAAAGATACCTCTGCCACTCTAGTAGTAATGTAGGTTGTATTTTAAGATTATTAGTAAGATTTATTTATTTAAGATTATTAGTAATGTTTTAAGTTAATTATACGTAGATAAAAGGAATTATAACAGATGTAGAGTGTATTAAATACTGATCTTTGTATTGTTCTATCACAATGAAAATAAATAAAAAAGCTCCTATCCACTTAATTTCACAAGTGAAAAAATGAACTTTAAGATCATTATGTCCTTTATTGTCATTGAGTATTCTTTACTACAAATACACGATCTACAATGTACCATAAATTGATTAGAAGATGTTAATTTTTCATGATTACTTATTTTAAGACTTGTTTTAGATCCTCAAAAGTCTTGCCTACAATAATTTTACAACAAATATTATCCCTGTTTATGGTTCTCATTGATATCATGTTATACAACCCAAAACATTTCGAAATTTGAATATTCTCGGTAGTTCCGGTGTTAATTTTTATGATATTTTAAGAAATATCGATTTATTTTACAAAAAGAACAGGAGAATGCCTTTAAAAAAATGTACCCTTCAGGTGGACGATTGCTTTTACATAAGAAAAAATCTCATAGAATATTAAGAAGAGCATACATGTTAAAGTTTAGCTGTTGATTTTGGGTTTCTGCTGTATATTTACATTTTCGACACGTTTTTATTTTTAGTAACTACTTCAAATACCATAAATTAAACTTCAGCAGAGAATCATTATGCCTTTGAAAACTTTAATGTTGAAAATACAATTCTTGGAAACGTTTTGAACCAAAACGTTGTTTTCTTTGTAATAATTATGTGTACAAACTGTTGAAGTAGTTTCATTTTTTTGTGAAATTCTACATGCTCAGGTGTACTGTCAGCTTTCCTGACAAGGAAAGAAGAGAGTCATCTCTTTACAATAGCTGCGCACTTGACAAGACATTTACATAATTCGTTAGCACCACTCTTGCATTATTTAAAAGCTCTGATGGGCTAAGAATGCTTAAGCAACGCACTAGACCTTGTAACATGACCAGTGGCGACACGTACCTATTCGCACGTTCGCATGTGCACACTCAAATGAATTCGGTGCATTTTCTCTTAAACATCACTAAACAAGAGGAGAATACAAGTCCTCTAAGAACGTTTCCGAGACTGTAATTTCAAAACACTAGCAAATTATATTTCGAAGGGGTCCTTGCCGAGCGAAGTCGAAGTAGGTGTTGTGAAAAGAAATGTGGTCAATCCTCGCTACTGATGAAAGATACAGTTCAGCATACTATCAGACTTCTTAAGATGCTCTGTGTTAAATTGTCATTCTTTATGTTAATGAATATATATATATATATATATATATATATATATACACATATATACACGCGTGTGTGTGTGTTTGAGAGACAGAAGGGAAGAGGAACGGTAAGACGTTGCACACCCTAATGGTATGACCACGAGTCGCCACTGAACATGACTGAATTGCGATGCACAAACTTACTCTACTTACCTCTCTATTATAAACCCCCAAACGTGTTTAAATTAATGCATAGGTAAAAATACATTAAAACAGTTCTTTTTGTTAAAAACCATGAAAAGGAAGTATCTAAGATATAGTGCTTAAACACCATAATAGTTATCATCTAACCACGTTCCATTCATCGTATCATGAGACTCCATATAATTTTTTTACGAGCAATTGGTATATCAATAATGAAATCAGACTTTATTTCAGAAAATTACCAAAGCTGTTAAACGTTTCGTCGAAATACTAACATTTAAAAAATTTAAAATGGTAATTGTGTCGGAGAATCGTGACACCCCTACACAGTAATGGAAACATTCACGCACTTCATCTCCTCCTTGTAGCCATGAACACTCAACGAGGAAAGTGTAGGCCCTTTATTTGAATAAAAATTTCGAGTCATAACAAAAAAAAATCTGAAAATCATTTAATACAACACAGTAAGACGACTAAAAAATTGTGAGAACAACCATCTTTCATCAACCTCCTCATCTCCTGCCTAGTTTGAGTTCATCAGTGGTCGTAACACAATACAAGGGACTGTGTTGTTTGAAGTCGCTGGACGGTACGGATAAAACAGTATCCGGATCCCGAACGCGCAAGGCCCCCTTCAAATTCTTTTCCGGAGAATTCAGCGCGAGTGCCCGGCGTTGCCGCTCCGCCCGGCGCGGCGCGCCACGAGCCGCCATGACGCGCGGGTATTTATAGACGCGCGGCGGTGACGTCGGTTCCCGTGAGCAGCGACCGCATCTCCTGCAGCGACCTTCTCCGGTCGTGCACCGATAACGCCACGGCGCCCTGTTATCGGGGTAGGGGTGGAGGGCTGGCCACAGCCGGGACCCGTTTCGGTTTCGTAGTTACAAACTGTTCGGTTTTGACTTTTAACAGGCAACATTGTGGAGGACATACATCTGCGCTATTAAGGCCCGTCACAATCGTGGAGGGCTACGTAAGGGCGGTAACTACTTTGCGTTAGGGTGGTTTATTATGGGAGGGAGGTTATTGTGGTTGTGGCACGGCATTGGCAAACCCAGCTACCATGATATGGCATAATTCAATTGTAGTAGCTCCATACGTTACAGAGAAAGTAAAAAAAATATGTTCACGAACAGCATTGATAATATATAGTTATAAAAAAATTTATTAACATCTAAATGACGATGGGATCCGAACTCAATAAAAGTTGCAATAGCAATAAAAAATATAGTAATCTAAAAATCCTCCTTTTTAATATATAATTTGCCCTTTAAGATTTTAAACATAATATTTTTAATAATATAACCTATATTCCAATATCATTTTATCACAGAGAGCCTAATTTGCTAAAAATGTCACCATCCTTTCATATGATTTCGCAAAAATTTTGTTGTTTCTCGCAATTTGTGATGTTCCATAAAGTAATAAAAAATCAAGGAAGTGTATTGTATGCATCATGAAACGCTCATGTGGAATTAGACGAAGTAAGTGCATGTATGTGTGCTATTAGATTTCGCATGCAGTCATCGCCTGCATTTGCATCGGGTCAAACGTGACGTCATCTGATTTCTCATACTTTTATTCAGTGGGGCCATGTACTTCTCTTACTTAGAAGTTAAACTGTCTATGATGTGTTGTTAAAGAACTTCTAACGTTCAATCATACCATACAACCATTTCAAATCCAACAGAAGTAGGCAGAATTAGCGTTTGTTCCATTGCTTCCCATTGCTGCAATGGGTTTTAAAACACTACTTTCATAAACGTTTCCTATAATTCTTGCGTAGATTTATTTACAAGTTACTTCACATATAGTTTTGTTTAAATTTTAATAGGCAGTCATTAAAACAGAAATATGTGCTCAGAAACGCGAACTTAATTAGAAATGTAAACAAGAAAAACTGCGAAAAAATGCATCATTGGAATCATGAAACGAATTTTTAACTTTTTAGCCTTTCTAAATGTAATCTTCAAAGTCCTGCTATTTCATAGACGAATAAGTAAGCAAATTAATTAAACAAGTCAAGAGTAACCCAATAATATTGTTTCTATCTTTGGTGGGCCTTCACGGACAAGGGCAGTAACAAAGTACAGTGCGCAGTGTCGAATGCTGCATGTTCCGGCCCGTAAAGACACGAGTGTTTTGACCATGTCGTTTTAGCGATGTTTGAGTTGCCAACCACCAGATATCTTCTAACATCATTCACCATCAATCATCATAAGCCCCTCATAACCACCCTTCATCTCCTTTATATGGTATGGAAGTGACCCACACTTGGCACCTCGTACGTTAAGCTCAGGAATAAGGGGAAGTCATCGCCGCTTTTCTTTCGACGATCTCTCATTTTTGTTGCCTAACTCGATGTTTCTCGAGAATTAACCTCTTTATTTAGAACTACACAAAAACCTCCCTAAGGGAATCTGTATTACAGCAATGGAACGCCACCACAGATTTATCGTGACCGTCTTTCACTGCGGGAGTCATCCCGAAAGAACTTTCCTTTTTCTTTCCTTTCGAGGTCCTTGGACTTCGGTTTGCCACGTCGCAGTCGGTCGCGCAGCGCCCACAAAAAGCGAGGCAGGCGACGGCAAGGATGAGAACAAACTCGAGTCCACTAACACCATCGCAGTCCTCTCCCACACCAATTTCTGCTGCCGCGCACGAGTCGTGAAAGCTACACAAGAGTCGACTCGTTGTTGGCGAGATAAAGTACAGCACGAGCGTGTCGAAGGCGCAGGTAACGCAATTTTCACGAGCTCCACATGTTGCCTGAAGGGAAAAATATCACACAATATGCGGAGCTCATCCATCACGTTTTCACATTTTGTGAACGGTCCATTAATCATGCAGTAGCATTTTCACTACATTTTAGTGCCGTCCATTTCCAACAAAGCCATTTTAAGTATTTCATTATATTATTAAATCCTGAACAATGAGAATAGAAGCATAGTACCTTCTATTAAAATTCTAATTAATACAAAAACTTGAATGAAGTTAATTATATTCGTTTTAAACAGATTTTCTTAAAATATTGCAAAAGTTCCAAAACATAGGTTAGTATTTTTGTTTTGGACAAGTATTGTCAATTTAAGAACAATTTGAAGTCATGAAACTATATTGTTATTAAATGTTAGAACTCATCAACTGATGAATAACGTACATAACTTCGTATTCCCCATGAAACATACTTCAGTGAAGGTATTAAACAAATGTCTTGAAAATGGTTGAATTTCATGATGTATCCCATTTTGCCATAAATCTTCAAATAAGCTCAATCTAATAGTAATTACGAAAACTTTTAGATTATATCTGAAAATTGTCTTTCCAAAGAGCTTATGCTTTCTTAAAGCAATTACAATTAATAATTTCTTCCTAAACACAGAAACGATACAGAACTCTATATGCGACGTAGTTCTCAACGTAAGTCAGGACGTGCATGCGGAAAATTGCTGAAACAAAACACAAAGACCACACGCACGAAGCGACAGGGCAGTGAACCAGCACCGACGCTTCAAGAGCAGGATATGCAAAGCACCCGCAGCACTTGGCACGCGCTCGATGCGACCGGATAGGAATGCACCACGGAAAGGACTTTGGTACAGAGAGATAGCTGTAAGAAGGGGTCGTTTTAACAGCTACTGTTTGGCCACTGCTGGCAATATAATATCAGGTTATGCCCATGCACATGTGTGTTCGTTTGCAGTTCATTTGTAAATGTAAATGACTTCATCAGTACCTCTTACACTGCCATCCCCCTGCATAACATCCTTTGTTTCCTGCCACCCCTCTGCATGTGCCCGACTTGTGCTTTGTTTCCCGACCAGTGAAAGTGATTCCTTCTCAGAGTAATTCCTTTATAGGCAAGCGACTATGGTTCTGAAGACCATCCGATGAATAAAATAAGCCCGCTTTTACGTAGTGTAATCAGTTAATGGTTTCGACTCTCGGCTAATATTAGGCGCTAATGTTAAATGGACCAATTTTATATTTGTTGATTGACGTTTTTGAGCAGGTCAACTACTTTGGTCATCAGTCCCGTTAGTGTAGTGAATGTTTTATCGCGGGAAATGGAAGTTGTTCTCTCCCTCTGAATGGTGGGATGAGGCGCCGTCTCTTCAGCTGGTCGATGCTGCATAACTGTTTTTATACAATTAGAGACTATACTGATTATCAAAAAGAAAAATGTTTATTTTAACAAAACAGTGATATATATTGAATTAGTTTACAAATGTATTGTATTATTTTTAAAAAAAATAATATGTTTGTAACGTATTGTAATTTGTTTGCTTCCGAGTCAATGAACCCCATCTGATCAGGTTTTTGTCTAGTTTCCGATCCATTGAGCAAATGCTGATATGACCCCTCGCTTTGCTTTTGGACGTAAATGTAGCTTCACTATGCGCACGTTTTTTGAACTCTCCTTTGATGGAAGGAGTAGAGGTAAGGGCGCGTTACTAATTTGTTAGCAATGCAGAAACATCATACTTGCATTTTGTTTACCGATGCAAACGTATTCTGTAACTCTGAACAAAAATGTCTATTTTTTCAAATATTGCTAATCTTGCACTTTTTTTAAATTTATTTTTATTTATTTATTTTAATATTTTACTCATCTTTCAACTATGTATAGTTATAATGATGGGAAGGAATTCTGGAACTCAAGAAAACGTGCGCAGATCTTCTCCCCCATACGTCACATACAGATTTTACTGGGTTTTTTTCTCTAAATAAAATCTAAATGTAAAATGCCCGAACGACGAGCTCCTGGCAGTTACACCGAATATGGGGCATTACGAATATGTGCGCGCAGAAGTACCGGCGTGTGCTTGCGTTTACGGGCAGACTTAAAGCTCCCGGCAGATAAGGCAGGCCTTGCGCTAATGTAGCCTGCGTCGACGCAGAGACTTCTGTGGGAATAACAAGTATGAATGTCTTTGCTCGACCTTGCTCTCTGAGGTCAGTACTCTGAATTGTTAAACAACAGAATTGCTTTGACAGGAGCACTCAGGTTGTTATTGCGGTGCCAATTCATGACCTGTTCCTTACAAATTATATAATTTAGTCTTACCAGATATTTAGATTAATTTTACAAAAATTACAATGTAAAAATTAAAATTAAAAAACACTGAAAATACACTCTGAATTGAAATCAGGTAAATCGACACAAATCGAACGTAATCTTAACTCCAATGCAATGAAAGTGTTCCGTCAAAATATATTTTTTATATAAATTTACAGAGAAAAGACAACTCTTGGTTATTTCTAATCTACTTTGCCTTATTTCTACGAGTTCGTTTGGAGACACGAGTGAGAATGACTCGGCGGCTGCTGAGAAGTATTGTATCACCTCCTGATCATTCATTCTTGTAGCTCCACCTGCCGACTATTAGTCAGTTTCCGAGAAGTTTTCTTATGCTTATGCTTAGTGTTTAAGGAACAATCAAATGCGGCATTACACCCACAAAAAGTAGTCATAAAATAACATGCCTTTACCAAGCCTTTGTCTACAGCCCGCTTGTTATCAGGAGTCCGGAGGTGACAACAGTTCCAAGGATAAGGACCTGTTGTCACGTAAGTGTTTTGCATTTGCTAATAACCCGCAAACGGCGATGGCGTCATAGAGGTTTTTACGGTGCAACAAATAAAAATATCTCTTTGTAATCAAAATTACAAATTTCTCCTCGCATAACATTTCGAAACCTTTGCTTGTAATAATTAGTTCCTTTCCCTGGTGCCGTCATTCGCTTTGTGACTGAAGTACAGAGAAATTTGGGTGCACTGGTACTAATGTTGGAGCGTGTCCAATGAACACCATACGCCCCCACCTCGCTATCTGCCATGTCCGTACTCCAACACAGCCCTGCATCCGCAGGGAAACGTCACACGCAGTGAATGATTGACCGTCGGAAGGAACAATCGCGAACAGTGTTTCCCATCACATTCGTTTTTGAAGCGTGTGAATGCGCATCGTAATTGAGGAGTGCTCAACGTTGCCAAGCTAGTGTATTATAGACTTGCAATGAAATCCAGAAGTAATGTAAACGTTGAAATTCTATTAAAAACACAACAAACAATTGCTGTGTATTTTGTAAACAGTTGCTGTACAGGTAACTAAAAATTAGCAATAGGCACAATATTTATAAAAATATAAATTTGGTTTGTAAACTTCCGGAAAACAAAACAATTTAATTAGTCCACATGTTCTGTTTACACACGTTTTTTGAACGACCGTCACAGAAACACTTTTCAATATTAAAGAAAATATGCCAAGCAACTGTAAGTCATTGTAGAGTCTATGCGACTTAAAAGAATTTAGCAGTAAATATTTTATTACTGTAAAACAAATTAAATACTGTGGCTGAACTGTAATTGTTACAAACGACAACTGAGTAGAATATTGCACATTATATATTACAATAAACATCTAAACATAATTAATTTGCATTCATTTTAAAAACTCGAAACGTTTTTCGTCATTCTTAGCACCATGTTTCATTCAAGAGGGGAAAGATGTTCCATGTACATTATTGGCAAGTAGCGCGGTGTCCAGTTCCGAGGAAAAGCCAAGAAAGGGACGATTTTCTTGGGCGTTGACGGCGTCTGCGCGGGAGAATCGGCAACGACCTGCTCCGGCATCGATCGAGGGCCCGAAGCCAAGGCAGGGCCACCGGCCCCACACGGTGCACCGCCAACCAATTCCCTTCGCCCGCTTACTCTGAGTAAAACCGGCACCACGTTAACTAAAACCACAATCACAACTCAGCTTGCGATTCGAAATTCGGATTCAAACACTGCGTTGACGAATTCCATTTACGTGTTCGTGACAGTCACGTGTTACCTTGCTCCACGAAGAGTTCACGCCCCCCCCTTGATGTCACGGGCTAGTCGTTTGTCAAATGTTTGTTCGGCCGTGGCGATTGTTGGCCGGCAAGTGGTGCCACGCCCATTGACAATAGACGGGAGGGATCCGTTCTTTACGGACGCGTTTCGCATGGCACCGCCCGCACCCGAAATAGCACACAACACGCCGCGAGAGGCCACAACGCCGGCAATCGCGCACGCGAAACACGACCGCACCACCACCACCACAGCAACACGACTGGCTGAACCCGCGAAAAAGGGGGTGTGTCTCGTAGGGTCGGATATACGTCCGTGTTCCACCACCTCGACGACACCTGCACGCGTGGATCACTCGTGCGCCTGCGCAGTAACTGACGTGCGGCGGCGGCGGCTCACCTGACATCAAGCACGTCCATGGTCTTCGTGCTGTCCTGCTGCTCCTTCACCTTCTCGTAGAACTGTTTCCACATACTCTCCTCATCCATGGCGCCGGCGGGGTTATTTTCGGAATTGGAACCGCGACCGGAGTCAACACAAGAAACAAAACACACACACGCACGCGTAGCTCACAGCGCACGCGCGAGCGCGATACAGCGGCAGCGGCCGGAACGAGAACCGAACGCAAGACGAGAGGGAGCACGCGCGCTGCACTGCCGGCGTGCCACAAGGCGCAAAGCGCGGGCGGCGGGCGCGGCGACGCCGCCGCTGATTCACGAAGAGGGGAACGCCGACCGCCCACCAATCGCGGCGCGGCCTTCGAGTGACGCGGTCGGTGGAGAGCGCTCGGATGGGGTGACGGAGAGGGCGAGGGCGAGCGCCCTTATCGCAGATGCGGTTCCAAGCAGGAGGAACGCACTCGTGGTTCCAAGCCGGATGTGGAAACGTGAGCGTGCGATGGATGAAAGTACCTAGCCGTGCCGCAAACAAGGTGATGTGTCTGTCCAGACTGCCGCAAAAATTGTACGACAAGTTCTACAGTTTGAAAAGAACAACCGGGAGAGGTGGCTTAGGGCGTCAAGAGATGGCACTGCAGTGCCTGCGACCGAGAGGTCCTAGGTTCGAATACCTACGGTGGCACGATTTTCGACACTAACTTCTCAGCTAAGTCGAATTCAGTCGCTGTCTGGAAGAGAATTCTAGCGGCCGGCTACTCTGATCGGTAGTTTTCTGTGGTTTCTCCCATTAATATCAGATTAATGCTGGAGCAGTACTATAACAAACGTGTCACGGACCGCGCATGATGTTTCCTTCCCATTCCTTGTCCAATTCTCACCTCTTACTAACACGCCTTCTTTCACTACACTACCGCACATGTTGGGAGGCCAGTTGGGAGCTTAAAGCTTGTCCCAGCTGGGACGGTGCCGTTGTCGTGGGAGATACCTGGTTGGGAAAACCTAGCCGACGGTAGATCGGCGCCGGATACCACCAACCGGAAGGATCACCGACGGAAGATCACCGCCACCTCCCGAGGAAACGCATGCCCCACACTTACGGGACTAGTGACCGCAGACGACGCGCCCGGAATCACCAATCAATATAAAAGAACAAATTAAAAATGTGTCTATCTGGTACCAAGAGTTTTGGCAAATGCCGCTGACCATAGCAGTGATCACCATTGTTGTGAGATTCTAGGTTATATGTTTGAAATGCGGTTACATCAATGTTTTGAGCTACTCCTTTCGGTGTTGAAGTTAAAGCTTAACTATGAATTTACGTATTCAATTGCACCTATTACTACATTAGCAATTTAATATTTTTAATCACCAACATTATAGGTATGGAGTAATAATTGTATTAGTGATATTCACCATTCGGTACCCTTTGTTATTTTCATTTCGAGTACCTTAATCAAGCACTTCTTCTCTTTACGCACTGAAAAAAGCGGCATTAAAACTTGCCACAAATTATTAGAAAATGATTGTCAACGGCTCGAATCATTATTATCATCTAAGGAGACTGTTATAAATTTGAATGGCGAGTACTGTGTCATGAAGCAAAAACAGGAATTCGCTCCCCAAGTTTGACAAAAAGTCGCTAAAAGTTGGCGAGCTTCAATCGCGCAAGCGTTCTCGTCACTGAATGTGCAAACATTTCGCTCGTCTTCAAAAGACATTTCTTTGAAAAGTTCAGGGATTCTAGGAGAAAGTCGTAAAAATACTGTACGTGTCTGATAATTGTTCAAACTCAAGACATTTATTTTGTTTCCGCATTTCGATGAATGCATTTTCTTTTGCATGGAATGGTTTACCGTGGCATTAACCCTTCAATGCGCCGCTTAGCACATGTGACGATTGCTTTGATCGTCAGAACAGATACAGAGAAACCAAAGGACAATAAATCCTCTGGCGCCCTCATCTGGGTTAATTATTAAGTTCGACGTCTGTTGCAACTCCCCGTATCAAGTTCAGTAATCTGACACCAAAAATATTGGTATTGTGGTGAGTTTTCGTTGACATTTACAATTAAATAATTATATGAGTTGTCATTGCCAACAATATTATTTATTCCAAGAGCGTCATTCGATGGCTTAGCCTTCAACATAATTTTTCTGCCGAATGGAAGCTACAAAATGACTAGTCGTACGTACATGTAGTCGTTTTGAGGCTTCCATACAGCAGAAAACTGATGATGATGGCGGCGAAGTCATCGAAAGCATATCTTGTAATAAACAACATTTTTGTCAATGACAACTCTCATAATTATTTCATTCCTTACACCAAAATCTTCAAACAAGACAGCAAAACAAATCTCTGAATACTAGCATTATTATAAGGTACTTAATTGAATAATATTGATAAATATATCATACATTTTCTCAGTACATGAAATATATAATGTAAAATTACATGTCGTGGTTGTATAATTAAAGGGATAAATTCTCTTAAATCCTGAGAGAACATTGAAAATCATTCTCTCTCTCAATTCACACAATTTGAAAATTGTCATAAATGTTTCATATATTTTCAATTCCAGTGTTTTATGTACCATTGGTTTCGAATATTTGATACTTTATCTTGGGCATGAACTATCTCCTTTAACTTCTTTTAACCTTTGTCCGGTTCCTGAGATCAATACACGGCCTGTGTGTCAAGCACTGTTTTTAGTGCCAACGTCCACAATCAATTACCTTTTGTATCATTTTGGGGGTAAATATCCTATACGGTAGAACAACAAACTTTAAAACATTCTTGGTGAACATAGAGGACTGAACAATAGAAAAACAATGTTACTATAAATCGTTGCGAACATCGTGGGTGAAAAATTCTCCAGTATCGCAAGTTTATATTCTGTACGGTTTGTTTAAGTTCATACTTTAGTTTTACAAACGTTTTTACTATCTTATGTAAAAAATGGCTACTTCATTCTTGTCTTGACAACTTTACAGCTCTTTGACGACATTTATTTGGTAGGCCCTTTACAAGGACTGAATGAAAGGAAAGTACAGAAATAATTTCCACATCATGGTATAATTTTACAGTTTCTGTCTCTGAAGGTTTCGTTTGAAGTTACAGCACAGTTTTTTTTCTATTCTAACTTCAGTTCCCCCAAATTTATATTGAAATCCGTATCAATTTTCAAATGGCATTCTACAACTCAACTCTTAACAAAGCGCACAATTCTCCTAGTAAAATTAATACGTGATTAACACTTGAAACCGCTTGAAGACTAAAACCTTTCCAAGAACATCATCGATCATGCTACACAATTAGGAAAACACTCAACCGTTCCAGTACTGTAAACAATGTTTTGAAGGTTCTTACTGGAATTGAAAAATGACCTTTAAGTCCTGAGGACTCGCATCGTAAACAACGTTCCTGCTAACACTAGGCTAAATGAAAGTAGTTCCTTACTCCAGTGGCAAGGAGAGGGAGAGAGAGAGGGAGAGAGAGAGGGAGAAGCAGAGAGAGGGAGAGAGAGATATTCTAATCTTCAATTCTAATAATGTTTCATCCTGTTTATTCGCTCTTGTTCGACTAGAACTGCCCATGAATATGATGTTACATTATGGGAAAATATTAGCAGCGCTATCCGTCCCAGATGGAAACAAATTCCATTCAGCGTTATTACGTGACTTGTTCACGAGACTATCGACGTGATAATTCTAATTCAATATTGTTTTCCAAAACCTTGCATTCGTTTTGCTACAAATCACTCATGCACTGAGGCGCATGCGTTCTGTAGTGGATCTCTAGCGAACGCGCGATCAAAACTGGATTTGCATCATATACGATACAGCGCTCCACGCTGCGCGAAAAGTCTCTACCGCGGGACATCCTTACACCACATCTCCTCCAAACCCGTCTGCGAGCGCTCCACAACTCCCGTTCCTTTGGGCGCCGCTCGCCCGCCCGCCCGCCCCGCCCCCGCCCCCACGCCCCGCCCCCCACCCACGCCCCCGCCCAACCCTCGCCCCGCAGCCGTGTCGCGCCGCGCCGTCGAGCGTTACGGCTGTTTGCGTGGCGGGAGCCGAGGCGGCGTGAGGCGCGCCCGAGGAGAGGCTGGGAAGAGGAATGGGGCTTTGTGCGCCGGGAGTTGCCTCACAGACAACGCAGGGGAAGGGAATTGCGAAGTAATGTTAGGGAAGGTCGCGGCGCCTTTTGTTCTCGTGATCTACTCCTGTTTCAGTTCACGAAAGGTCTCGTTTTCTTCATCATATTTTGACAAGAAGCATTTTCATACAGATGTTGAACATTTGAAATGATTATATATCAATTTATTTATTACATTCAATTTTATAATCAAGACTGTTTTATTTTAATTAATCAATAACTGATATCATGCGGACCAAGACACTGAGAGGCATGTTAGAGAGAGTTCACAATATTGCTACACGTGAAAGTCGATAAAACGTTTGTATTTTTTTGAGTATTTTGATACCTAAAAAGTTGCCAAAAATGGTCAATAAAGGGTTCTTAAAATGTTTTTAAAATGACCTAAAAGCAAATGAAAACGACGTAAATAATTTGATCAATACCAGTTCACATGAACAACTCAAGCGTTAGATTATATTACTGATGTAATCAATGTTTCTTATTTTCGTCCAAGTGAATTCAGCTTCCCTTTGTTTGGGACAGTACTTTACCACAAAATCTCTGTTTTTTGTTATCTCAAAAACGGCCAAATCGACAGTGGCTCTGATAGTTGACTCGGGAACCTTAGAATCTTAAAACTCACAACGGCTAACATTACACGTCCTTAGCGAAGAAATGGAATAGACCGCTCAGTAATTCTGTGGAGAACATTTATTACCACTCGTAAACATTATTTGAACCAAGTACTATTAAAATGATATTAAAATTGATTAAATGAGCTAAAACTGCTTTAAAATTTACGCGGAAATGTAAAAAATGACACGGTAAGGTAAAAATAACCAGAATCGACGAATAATGTTAAAAAAGTCATAGAAAAAATGGCTCATTTCCTTTCGTTATAACGTAAAATGAACCATTGTTCTAAAGTGACATTTCATCAAAATCCGTCCCAGTTATGACAAACTTTATTGTAAAACAATTGTTTTGGACTAAACACTTGTTCAACGTTATGAAGTAATATTTTTAGGAATGGCTTTTGTGAATGTTGAAGACAAACTGATCTCAAAGGTTTCCCTGATAGTCTATTTGTCGTTCGGAGTTGTTTGTAACATACAAATCAAACTTATGAATGCCACGAGTTCACCTTCCTTAAAGGAGATCTCCACAAGAGAAATGCTGTCGTCATCGAGGACGTTTTGCATGATGAGCAACCAGAGTCTGAACCTGTTTCATTCCTTCATATGAGAGAATAAACGAAAATACTAAAAAGGCAAATCATCGAAATCACTTCGCCTGAATCATCGAAAAACTTTCTGCACATACCAACAACCTGCAGCACATTCAACCGAATCGTACGTTGCGTGCTGGCAGTGTTTCCGCTTCGAGAGAAATCCGCCCTCGCTTGCGCTAGAAAGCCGACACGCAGTTCTAGAGACCTTGTCCCGCTGATGGCCCAGACAATAGCGGCAAGGTCTCGAACCCGGGCCCTCGTTTGGAGTGTCTCTTACGTAACGCGCCGGAGGGGGGAGGAGGTGGAAAGCAGGGGAGTGGGTGGGGGCGAGGCGGGGACGACGGGGGCGGGGGCGGGCCGCCGGATGTGAGACAACACCGCGCTCAGTTCTCAGGCGGCCTCGCCATCCCGCCGAGCCCCAGTGGGCCTTCGCTTGCCGCAGCGGCTCGCCTCTGGTTTTGCCTGCTCCAGAGGTGACAAATTACAAATGAGTGGAGCTAAAACAGCACACACTTTCTCGCAAAGTATTTTCACGCACAATTACGCGAAAAGTACTCAAATTTCCGAAAAAAATGTGCATGATTTTATTTCAAAATATGTCTTTAAGTAACAGAGTTCACTCAGAGGAAAAAATCTCTAACTTCATAATTTTATTTGTTGAAAGACACCAAAAGTATTTCAACTTTTGCAATTTCGAAAAATGAAAGATTTTAACGAAAATTAGACCGGACGCGTCCTTCACACTATCCAACAACAAAATTTATTAAAAACAATGGAGCCATTTTTTTAAATTCTGTAAATGTCCCATGGGTTTCGTATAAAGTACCCACAGATGTAAAATATCGGTTTCCAATTCAAGGGACCGTGACAACAGTTAGATCGATTGGGGGATGATCAATTTTGGACAAAGATTTAGCCCCTGGCGTTGTTCACAGACGGATGGATAGACGGACGGACAGACAGACATTTTGCAGTCATTCGATTTTTTGATATTAAGGACCTACAAAACATGGATTCTACATTTTAAATATTTTTTTCTTCAAAATTAGCATCTGAATTTATCCCCATTTTCGTTTCCAGGGTCCTTCCTGCAATAACAGTTTGCGGCCGAAAATTTACCATTTTGTCGCGAGCATTACATAACTTTTTCTCTAGTCCGGAGCGAGAAGGTAACAACGCTAAATGCTATCGTAGGTTTTTGCGATGACAGTGACATGTGAAGGACAGTGTGAAGGCTCTCGGCAGCCCGGGTGGCGCCGCGTCCAGAACATTGAAGCGAACGTTTCGACCATTCTATCGTGGTCTTCTTCAGGATGGGAATGCGCAAGAATGGTGAGCGCCCGGATTTTTTTTAGGGAGACTAAAGGTGATTCGTCACGTGCTTGAGAGGTCGCGGGTTCGACCTCAGCAAAGTGCCAGATATTTACTTGAAGTGTGAGTGAGTGTCAGTGAGTTTGTTGCACGAACAGGAATGGGATTCCTAGGCCGACTGCGCTTAGCAGTGGTTTCCGGATTCCCGTGAGCAATTCCAGGGGAATTCCGGAGCACTTTCCCGGCGTGAATTCTTGAGTCCATGTAATTGACAAGTGATGTCATGCAATTGGTGCCCTACGGTTATGGCGGAATCGTTTTCGGGTATCATCAACTGACACCGATACCAAACACGTGATGACAGCAGCACGAGAAAGAAGTCAATCGCCGGCAATCAATGGTCATGCAGCTGTCAATCAAAATGTTACTGTATGCTTAGTATACATTTTTTCCTATATTGTTCGACTATAATTTCATTTGAGAGATATATTTTTGACAAGTAGAAGACTCCCTGCATGCAAGGGTTTGGAGAATCGAATGACTGTAGGGAGCCAAAGTTTCCAATTCATTGTTCAGCATGGTTGTTTTCCCTAATGTAACGTTATTTGATTTGTCGTTATTTGAACGTTATTTGACTCTCCATAATTATGGTTCATCCATGTACATCATCATTATACACACACATCCTTATTACGATGCCTTTTCCGATTTGGTGATTTGTAATCCTGTTTTTTAATTACTTGCTTGTACAGCCATTTTATACCTTTCCAGAATTAATTTTAGGAACTGGAGGGAGTTACGATTATATAAGATTATATGATGCCCCAGGAAAGCATGTTTAAAACTCTCCACTTTACAACTGGAATTTAAAAAATACACTAAATATAAGGAAACGGTATATATCCTATCTCGAAAATCACTATAAGATTGGGGCTCAAACCTAAATCTGGATATATAGATTCGACTGTCAGGGCAATGTTAATATGACGCAGGCGCGAATTCACGGGGAAGGAAAGGAGGGAATTCTACCCCCTAAATTTTTTTAGCATCTATTAGTTTTTACTTGTCACGAAACTTAGAAGCAAAAATATTTTAGCATAACCATTCAATTGAATAAAATCGCATTGCAACAAGAGCTAGTGTAGCATATGATATTTTACGAAATCTGTAATATGACACCATCGATGAAAACATTTTGAATTTCCCCTCCCAAAATTCGTCTCTGTATCCGTCCCTGTATGACAAGTAAATGGAAATACTGTCCTTTTCAAAGAAAGCAGTACACATTTGTCATTTACAATTCATGCAGAGCAGGAAATTCGGAAGAATGGAAAATATTTATAAAAAATGAGTTTTAAACACGTACAGACTTCTGTAATGTAAAAATAAAGTGTGATAATTCCTTCATTCTTACGGGTTTGATTTACTTTTTATATGCCAATAGTTAATGAATCATGTTCTCCTTGAGAAGACACTTTGGAGACCCCTGGGTTAGAGTTACTCTGGTTGAGTCACCACTTCGTAGTGCTTTGTGGTACGATTAGAGCTGCTTCTCTAAATATAGTGGTGAAGGACTAGAGAGACACGCGCAGATGAGAAGTTGCGTATCAAATGGTTGTGTAATGAAGCCGTATTTCGGGGCACTGACGATTGATAGCAGTTAACAAATATCATTGTTTCTCTCATAGTTTAATCTTTACGTAACCTCATGGTTGGTGTCAGATATCACATTTCCAAGTTTGAATTGGCTTGATTTCTGGCGGAACCCAATGGAACGGCGTTCCGGTAGCTCGGGAATAATTATTAAATTATATTATAAATTTATAATTATTCCTACTAAATTAATAAGTAGTAGTAAGGGGTGCGTTCCGTGTAAATATTATATATGTGTGTGATTATTATCAATATTTAAATATATTGTATTCATAGTACCACCATTTTGTGATATATCTCTAATGTAAACGAGGGGGTGCATGGCAAACACAATATTCTCTTGTCCTTAGTCCCGCGAAAAAAGTTTTGCTTTTGTAATGATTGCAGGAAATGCAACTATTTACAAGTAGGATAGTATTGTAAACTTGACTATCCATCAATCCCGTTGTCCTCACTACCGTAATTTGCGATAACAGAAGAATTTTACGGTTTTAGGCACTTTTTAGTTAAAAAGATGCATCAGTCTTTCAAGTACCCCGTAAGTGGATTTTACCACTGAAATCTCAATCTCAAAATTATGGGTCGATTCCGATAGTTTTTCCCTGCAGAGTAAAGTAAAAATATATGAAAGTGTTCAGTTAATGGATAACATTCAAGTAACTCTCCTCTGAAAATTCGTATCCTTTTTATATTCCATTATTTACAAGAATGTAAATTAATACATTTTGAGAGTTCAAATTGTTGATAATTTTTCAAAATACGAATGTTTATTACCTCAATATGTCATTTTATTTGCATTACCTTTACCTGAAATATTTTAGATCGAAGATATTAAGGCGACCCAACAGGAAAATTTAATGCCTGCGACACCCAAACAAATACGTTCGGCACTGAGAACACTTGATCCTGTATTGACGTTTCACATATTAAAGTACAAGTAATTATATTTTAGAAAAAATGTGGTTATCGTCTCCCCTCTCCATGAAAACAGCTTTTACTCTTATCTCTTAGAGATGTTCCACGTTCTTTTTATTGAAATTCTTAGTGACCATACTAGAAATGTCAGGGCAAGTAATATTATTACCATCATTCTTCTAATAGTTGCTAGAATATTGATATGATTTTTGATTAATTGAAAATGAACACTATATAACTTTCCAGAATCAAGACAACTAAGACATTAAACAACTTCAAAAAATCCAACAAGCGAGTATAATGACTTGCATTTCACGCCTTCCGGCTTCTATAAACGTGAGAATTACAGATAAAGCGCTGCTTCAAGTTGCAATGCAAATGATTAATATCCTAAACCAGGAAAAGCCGACAAGGATATCAACTACCACTCGCTAGCTGCTCGACAAGAAGTCTGCTCACTGCGGTTGAGTCTGGTATCAGATACCTCACACCAATGACGTCAGTAGATTCGTGCGCTGACATAGTTGAGCTAGGTTTACAAAGGTCCAAAATAACAGTTCGGAAACTGGTGAACATCATCAACAATAGCGCCATAGGCTGAAAGCCTATCTGATGACTCCGACAGAACAAAACGCTGATTGCTCTCTCAGGACCCTTTCGAGTTTACACTGGACCAGAACGAATCTTCGGCCAGGACGGGCAGAACGGGAAAATCGCGCCTCTGGCATTGCAGTAAAGCAGTGAGAGAATCACGTGCTCCTTTAGAGAGTCGCCACTTGGTGATATGACTGGATAGTCCCAGTTTCGCCTTGTTTTCGGCTCTTCAAATGCGGACAAACCGTATGACTCGTGTTTTCGTACTAGATGAGTGCAATCAAACACGATGATCATCAGGTGAACACCATATTTACTTCACAAATGAGTCCCTTCGCCGTGTGAGCTATTTACTCAAGACTCTTCGTACATTTTTACGTTCGTTGATGGCTCCCGTAAATTGGTGATCACAAATCAGGTATTGGACATAAGAACCTCAAATTAAAGGCTCGGTTTTAAAATTCGTACATTCATAATACTTATCAAAAAATGAATGTGTTATATTCATTAGAATTTTGTACATTGGAAACTTTATAAACCACCAGACGGATGCAAGGGTAATGAGAAAGTGTGAAAGACTAAATGATGTATTATGAATAATGATGATGATGATGATAAACTGTGGTTTATTGCAAGTCAGGGGGGAAAAGAACAATGAGAACCAGTTTTGTCCGCCACAAATTTCTAAGCCGGTAGTTGGCATTTGAACTCTTCCATTCAGAGGTGAAAGAAAGGTCTAATTAGTACATCCATCTATAAAATTACCAAAAAGTAGGAGCTATCGTGAATTTTCTGTAATCGAAAATAAAAGAACCCTGTTCCCTGTTTATCATGAAACTAGCACTAAATCACATTCTTTAAGTCTGTTAAAATACCAGTGTCAATAGCTGAGATAGGATGGGAAGAAGAGTGATTAGTACGGATCAGGAAGAAGAAGAATATACAACTCTGCGAAACTGCTTCCGCGCAATTGAAGGAATCACTGATCCCAACCGATTGAATAAAGAATAAAACGCCTAGAGAAAGCGAACAGAAGTAAAAGTAAGCATATAAACTCCCGCATCTGAATAGCAATGGTCCATAGAACAGACTGAAAATGAGTAAGAATGGCCTTCTCTCTCCGTGCCTCCATTTCCTGAAGGCTCCTCTTCCAGCGATGGCTGCGTCTGTGGCAGGTGGGGAGGGGGGCGAGGGCGCAGGTGAATGCCCTGGCCTCCTGGGAGGGGCTGAGGGCGGCGCTGGGCGTCCAATTAGGAGCGGCTCTGACGTCACTGGCTCCTCTCGGGCGCAAACGCTCCCAGGGCGCGCCACGAGCGCTGGCACCCGCACCACGTCACCCGCCCCCAATGCGTTCCCATCGACGGAATCACTGGCGGAAGGCAGACGTCGGGAAGAGTACGGAAAATACCGCGAGAAGTAAAAGAATACGATTCAACACTGCCAAACTTAGGAATGTAACTTTGAAACGAAATTTTAAAAAAGGAATAGCAGTGGGAGAATTGG
Source organism: Gryllus bimaculatus (assembly GCA_017312745.1). NCBI lineage: Eukaryota > Metazoa > Arthropoda > Insecta > Orthoptera > Gryllidae > Gryllus > Gryllus bimaculatus. The sequence goes on from BOPP01000204.1 coordinate 2,066,592, forward strand.
AAAAACTCCTGCGACTTAGTAAGTAATGCTTCTCCCCAGGTCGTGCTGCGTATATTGTAATACTCGCAGATGTATGCTGCTATTCTCTCTGTTATCTTAACCGTCGCAGAGGGAGGGGCGCGGTTGGGGTTGAGGGAGGGTCACACTGGTGACCCTCCGAGCCTCAACGAGTGCCCATAGACGGCGCATTCCTTTCTCGTTCTTTAAAGTCACCAAGCTCTTCCTGATGACGCGTTCGAAACTTTTGGACTTGCAGACGCCGTATTGGCAATGTCGGCTCATTATCCTCGTGGATTATTTTGCCGTAAAGAAATCATCGAAAGCCGAATAGGATTCACTGTCGCGAGACATAACAAGGGTTAGAAATGAATCACAGAGACAGAGGTGTAGAAAGACGTAGGGTGAAAGAAAAAGAGAGAGAGAAATAGGGATAGAGAAGGAGAGAGACGAACGGAGGAAGAGAGCGGGATAGAAAGCTAGAGAGAGGAGCAGAGAGGAAGAGATGTAGAGTGAGGGAGAAAAAGAGAGAGGTAGAAAGGAACAAAGAGGAAATATGAACAGAGAGGGAGGGAGGGCCAGAGAGGGAGAGAGAAACAGAGGGGGAGAGAGGAATAGATGGGGGAGAGAGGAACAGAGATGGAGATTTGAAGAAGACAAAGATGAGAGAGAGAGGGGGGGATGGAGGGTGGAGGAGGAGGAAGGTCTGAGGAGGGTTGGAGAAGTGGAAGGGAAGGGAGGAGAGGGAGGGAGGAGAGGGAGGGAGGAGGGAGGGAGGAGGAAGGAGGGAGGAGGGAGAGAGAGGGGGAGAGGAAGAGAGGGTGAGAGGGAGCCATGGATTAACTCCCTCGCCCTCGTACAGCATCGGCGGAAGACCTTACGAAGATCGTTACGCATCCACCCCAACACTCTGCTCCTCACTCCGCCGCCGGAAGCCTCACTCCGCCCCGGGTCCCGGGAGGGGTTGATGCGCGATCGCGCAGGTCAGCGCCGTGGCCTCCAGGGAGCGCTCGCGAGGGCGGCGCCGGGGCGTCCAATTAGGAGGGGCGCCTCCCCCTCCTGCACGCAAGCGCCCCCTGGGGAGCTCAGGGCACTCCGGTCACCGACCTCGCAGCACACGCCCTGCAGTGCGCCCGCTGCTCCTCCCCCTACGACGCCAACGGAGGCTTTTCAGACGAGGCAAGGGAGACCACGCCTCCCCACAAAAATTGATTAACAACACTAAAAGATTTCACTTACACATTGTTAGCATCAACTGTCAAAAATTGACATAACAGTTTACGGCTGGCGAGGATACGATTAAAAGACGTCGTTTCTCTAACCGCAATCATTAGAGAAGATGGATCCAAGAAGTTCTATTCGTTACTCAGAGGTGTCGGCGGCCCAAGCAGATGCGCGCCTCCTTGTTGCCGTGACAACGGCCCTCAACTAATTTAGAGCAGTTTTGCTTCGTCCAGTTCTGGAGTTGGTTTGGCACGGAGGCTCTCGTGCGTCTGGCCGCCTCCTGTGAAGGCGTGTTGCGGTCATACACAGTGGGTTCTCAGTGAATGTGATGGATCCATTGCGTGGCAGATCCAGTATTTCAGAGGACATTAACACATAACCAGACAAACACATAAACTCTGTATTGGAAGCGCCGTTTTCGGGAAGTGATCCTAAAAGGAGATTACTATTAAATCTATATTTTTCATTTGGAATATTGACAATAACAGTAGCCATGAATTATTATCTTCAGGACGAATCACAATCTAGAATTCAACTATTGCGTTATTTTAGTAATATACGTCCAAAACTAATGGTAAAGATAAATACAATAACAAGGATTATTTTGTACTATTCCCACATGTATATTAGACAACATTTTGACTCCAGGTTCGGAGTCATCTTCAGGTTGTAGTATATAATCTGAGGTCCAAAACACCTATCCAACTCGTAGATTAGGATCAACGCAAGTATAAATGCAATAGTTCTATTCAAGTTTATTATTCGTTTTTGAAGTTATTCGTCTTTTTATTCCTTTCCTTCCTTAAATGAAGGTCAGGAAACAAAATGCACTACTGACATGTTTACTAAATTCAAATAAAACACCGTTCCAAATGAATAGAACGGATGTTTGCAAGATTATTGTTCCCACTACAGGAGAAAAAAGACTTCTGCGACATGTACCAATACGAAATAATTTAACTACTTTCTCAACAAGTGTTTTTTCATAAACACTTCGAATAGGGGAATTGGAATAATAAATTTATCGTTTCAACACAGCCTTGAAATATATTGACTGTTTTCGAAAATTATCTATTAATTTAGACGGTAAAGACTCAGCTTGGAAAAACTTCGCAAGTAATAAAATACTCATTACTATGTTAATAATATTTTTTGTTAATACGCGTATAATAAGATGCGCGTGTGAGAAAGTCAGGAATATCAGACGCGGATATCTGACCTACTTCTGCTAAGATATTCTATGTAGTCTACCGCCGCGAATAGTGACGTACAGGAAGTTGTGATTTTTCTGTAACCTTCGGCCACATCCCGTGATTATTAAAAGACCATGAACGCGTTGTTGCGTGAGGAGGTGGGGAAATTCGAAGGAAATCGTTCAATGAATAGGTTTACGATTCACAAAATAAGATAACGTTTCGCGTTTACCGACCTATTATTTCGTCTTGACGCAAACGCACAGTAAGTATTAAGAATTCTGATACGTGAAGATGAGACTGGTGATGTAATAAAATATTATGATCTATTCTCTCATCCGCAACTTATGTGTGATTTTCAGAGTTGGTGAAAACAGTTTGAAGATCTCATAACCATATAAAAATTCCCTTGACTCATTTATTCTCGAAATCCGACAAAGATTCTTTCCTAAGTAACATAATTTCATCTGTCTTCATCAGAATACGTAAATATTATCCACTTAAAACGTGGAAAAATAAATGGTGAACTAGCGAAAAATGCAAATATAAATGATAATAAAATACTTCACTAGAGCAATTCGTATGGAAAATAATTGGAAATGAGTGTCCCGAGGAAAACATTCAAATTATAAATGTTTAAATTTTGAGAATGATCAAATCTAGTTACTGGAGCCCCCTCATGACTTAATATGATATTCTTAAAAATACCTGTGGCACAATTCATACATTTTCCTTTTATTTGTGATAGATTTGACAGTTCCTGATACCTCATCCGCAGTCTTTACCTCCCGAACGTTTGTTTTCTTGCTTAGAGTTGGAAATAAAAAAAAACAGCGATCTGCGTTTACGCGTAAAGAAACATAGTCTACCGCTACCCGTAATCATCGCGTAGACAACGTATTCTGCGTAGACAATGGCAATATATTTTATTTTTTGTTATTTAAGGTGGCATCAACAACTAGGCCATTAGCGACCACTATTGCATATAACAGTACGGTAACTGTGAGGATGACATGATGTGGTGATGATAGGGGGTGAAAGGACGAACACAAATACGACTTCTAAAATGGTTACATAAGAGGTCATTTCATCAGGAATCTTATACTTCGTTTGTCTTACGGAATCGAAAATAAAATTAATATTACATTTCATCATGCTTCTACTATTACTACTTATTACAAACTTTTTTTGGTTTATTTCATGTAGTTTACACAGATTACATTGTCTACGTAGTCTACACATAAAACGATATGTAGACTACATGTAGATTACGTGTAAAAAACATGCGTAGACGTAAAATTAGTCTACGGCAAAACTCTGAAAAAAACTCAGCATTGTCTGAAGAAATGAGTTTCTCAGAGCACATTAAATGTCTCATAAAATTGAATATTAGGGAGTACAGATAATCTCTGCTGTCTTGGCCATGAAACATCCTTAATGGGTCGGTACATTTCTTTTCGGAGACTGAAATGAGATGCAGAACAAACAACCGAAGAATGTCTAAAGGAGGTAGACTACATGTAGATTACGTGTAAAAACATACGTAGACGTAAAATTATAGTCTACGGCAAAACTTTGGAAAAAACTCACCATTGCCTGAAGAAATGAGTTTCGCGGGGCACATGAAATCTCATAAAATTAAATATTAGGGAGTACAGCTAATATATTATCTCTTGGCCATGAAACGTCCTTAATGGGTCGGTACATTTCTTTTCGGAGACAGAAATGAGATGCAGAACAAACAACCGAAGAGCGCCTAAAGGAGACGCAAGTGCGTAAAATGAATGAAGACGAACGTCAGCGCGTGAGTCAAGTCGAGAAAAGAGCAGGCGTCTAGAGGAGCCAGTCAAGGGTCTATGTTAAGCAGACGCTGGCACCGCAGAGCGCTCTGACGCTGCCACTGCCCCTGTTGGAAGACGTCGCTTCGAGTGCGTGGGAGGCGACGGAGGCGTCCGTCCAGCTCCACAGCGGATGCTGCCTTATTTGGCCCGTGCGTGGGAGATTGAAGAGCTCACGGAACGAACAGGCTTTCTTGAGATTAAGATCCGGATCACAGTTGATGGATGAATGATGGAATTGATGCAAAAATGGAATAAGAAATATTGTTCCTTTTTCGTAAAAGTAAGCGACTGAATTCCATGACATTGTCTACTCATTATTTATTAACGGAGCCAATATGTAATGTCTATATTGAATTTTATTCTAGAATAATTATGAACTTAACCGAGCATATATCTGGTATATGGTTTTATTGATAAATGATATAATGACACGTTGAGCATGCTTTCCACGCTACATTCACAAAACATAAATACCCACGCCTCATGTGGGAATTGAACCCACAACTCTTTACTCCATACACGCTGTCGACGCCATCTATGCTAACTGGAACGGCTCACGTTTTCCACATTATTTCATCTCTGTGTAATTCTTTTGGCTCTCATTTCGAATATTTGTGTTCCACGAAGAGTTTTTAGGCAGTATACCGATGTGAGGTAATGACAAATCACTCGTCAATGATCAAGAGTTCACGTATTTTAATTACACCTCTTCAATTTTCTTCATCATTCTGCCTGAGAATACCATCCACGTTCCTCCTATTCTGCAGCTGTATTTCCCAATTACTACGTCAACATGCAAATGGAAATACAACCTGTTTCTCATATTTATCTGCACTCCGTGAGAAACTTCTATCCTTGTCACGAGGACAAAGCAAAACGTAAAACTTAAGCCAAAAATATTACAAATCTCTGTTAGATGTTGTGTTGAGAGACAGAAGAGACACTGTTCATAGTAAAACTTGCACGGTTCCATATAAAACATTTTTTTACTCATCTGGTAGTGTGAAAAACAGACAGTAGAGCTCAGAACGATAACCTACCGTTATCAAATCAGTCGCAGCATAATTTACTGATCAATACTATCAATAAGGTTGACAGCGTCAGGCGTAATTAGCAAAACCTAATTCGCGACATCATCCCAAAGATCCTGCTGACAATACACAGTACCAAAAATCAACGCAACGATAATAGTTTGTTACTAACGTTCGTACGCTTAACTTCATGCAAAGAAAATTGAAGAATTAATCGATGTACAGTATAACCTCGATAATTCCAACTTCCAAAACTCATTTTTTTATATCAATTCTTATAATATATAATAAAATGTAATTATATAATCTATCATTTTTATCACACTTGTTGTCCATTGCACAGTTTCAATTTGGCAACCACGCTGGGGTGTATTACGTCCAAATATTTAATAACAGGATTTTTTTTTCTATTGAGATGCGATTTTTCGAGGTTTTACTGTGTTGCCAAAAAGGAGTACTTGAAGTACGCTCCCTAGAAGGCTCCGCACTCCCTTGGGCTCGTCATCCAGGGACTGCCTGCAGGTGGATGTGAAGTACCTGGTGCGGCCGCGTTGCCATCTGCAACGCAAAGTGTTGCATGGCACTACGATTTGCAGTTGGAATATTAAATCCACGCGAAATTGCACAAAGCAGGTGCTCTTATGTCCAAAAGCTGTTCTTTTCTTAGGTGCAATTGTATCTGAATAAACATGCTTTCAACGAACAAATTGAAAACTCAAATGACGAAACCAAAAGCGTTCGCATGTCGAATGTTGGCGCAGACAGTGAACAAAATATCTTAATATTTCGCAGAGGAGAATAAAATACTGAAACTCATGCTTCAAGCTGCTGAAAGGTTTCATAAAAAAATCCAAGAGACATTGAATGTATTGAAGGTGTTCAGAAAAATCGTGAATGAAAAAGTGAAGTATTTGCAAGTCCAAAATTGTCAACACATTGCACTAATTTACAGCCCAAAATAACAATACTGCACTTCAAACATTTGAACTGAAACGTAAACATTAGTTCTACCCAAACAAAACTCATAGTGTAGACATTCACATTACCTTATACAAAGCAGGTGTATAAATCAACGTCAGTGGTACAAAAATGTATAGGTGGCAGAGCGTCACCGCTATAACGAACATTACCTTCATTGATATACCTCTAGTTGATCCAGATAAGGCCCTATCTAACCAGTCAACATTACCATGCGCCTAGAACTCTACTCAGCAGGCAAAAAATAAAATAGAAATCATGCATAATAGGGAAGCTGGTGAAGAGTTTATGCTGTATCGTACGTAATACGTCACCAATTCAGATGAGGCCCTGCCCAATCATCCAACATTACCATGCGCCTGGAACTCTGCTCAGCAGGCAAAAAATAAAATAGAAGTCATGCATAATAGGGAAGCTGGTGAAGAGTTTATGCTGTATCGTACGTAATACATCACCAATTCAGATGAGGCCCTACCCAATCAGCCAGCATTACCATGCACCTGGAACTCTACTCAGTAGGCAAAAAATAAAATAGAAATTATGCATAATATGGAAGCTGGTGAAGCTGTATCGTACGTAATACGTCACCAATTCAGATGAAGCCCTACCCAATCATCCAACATTACCATGCGCCTGTAACTCTGCTCAGCCGCGAAATAAGTGAATAGAAATCGTGCATGCCAGTGCAGCTGGCGGAGCGTGCCGCGCTGCAGGCGGCGTACCAGGGCGAGCAAGCGAAGCCGCGCCGGTCACCTGTGCTGCGCCTGCAGGTGCGCGCGCTCCGCCTGCGGGAACACCTGCAGCGGCAGTGTGGCCGTACCAAGCACGAAGTGCTGCATGGCACTGCGGTGACCCGTCGCGCCCTGCCCTGCCCTGCCCTGCCCTGCACTGCCGCGTCGGGAGTCGAACGTCGGCCCCCTCTATCGATCCCCTGGCGGCGAGGCCGGGAAGCTGCCACGCGGCGTCTTGAGTCGGGGCCGAAACGTGACTTCGGGTGCGGTTGATTTCAAGAGGTACAATAAAGGTTGCCGAGAGCATAAGACTTGTCGTAGTTTAACAACAGTGCCATAGTTTTCTCTATAGTAGGAGTAGGAGTAGTTTCTAATAGTAGGAGGTGAAGTACGAGTATGTGACATAGCAGATTGGTAAGGTCTGTCGGTGCAGTTTACAAACATAAAACCTCTTTGAAATGAATACCTTCATAACGTTTATAATGAGTACGATGTAATTTCATTCATACAGATCTAGAGAACAGTGTTTGCATAGCAGCCGCATACAACTCTTATTTGTTTTATGTTCATTCACTTCGACCGATAATTTATTCTAAATAAAAAGGATAGTCACTTTCATTTGGGGGAGTCTTATGCAGAAATAATGCAAGATGAGATAAGTGCAAGAAATAGCGTTGCAAAACATGACTCAAACTAAGGAAAACATCATTCAATAATTTGATGGATTTGAAAATGTTTGGAACATCGAATACAGATTTTTGTTTGTCATAAAATGTGCCGTGAAGAACAATCTGTCGCCTCAGTAACGCATCAGTCCTGTTTGTTTATTTACTTGCAAAATTCCCTGTTTTAGTCATATTTAACACATTTTCAAATTATATCTTTCTTATGACGCAATCTCTCGCACTACAATCTATCTATAGATCTCCAAATGTTTTGAACTTGTTTAAGTTTATTTAAAACAATCGACAAATATAACATATTTTTTAATGATGTCTAATTCCTTTTTAACAATACTTGCGATTTTTTATGGGAAATTAACTTGCTTATGAACGTTACTTTGTTCCGATATTTGAAATTATGCGAAACATATACACGTGCATCCGATTCTTAGGAATGTCAGAAAGCATATCATCACAAAATCTTGTAACGACGGAAGCTGGCAACCGTTAAGTCATGTTGCATCAATTCCATTTGCGTGCTAATCACGCTCGTCATATTGCAAGTCTGTACGTGGTGAAATACCCTGATGTTCTCACCGCCTTCGAACGTACATATTTTTCTTTCCAACAATGAGTGGATTAATACAGACCGAAGACTATCGTTGGAACCCCTGCAGGATAGGTGCTCCCAATAATTTTTTAAACGAAGTTCAATGTTGGTTTGCAAAATAAAGTATTTGTTAATACATTTTTACATTATAAATATTTTAGTTTATTTTCATAACCAACACATATGTTCAATTCATTAGTATAATCTTATATCATAGTTTGGTCATAATTAAAGTATCCTAAGATATTAATGCGACCCTGCCTCCTAAAAGTCTTCAGAATTACCGCCTCCTTGAATTGTTCCTCTTATACCCACTTGGGGTAACAATGGCACTTCTTTGCGCATCACAGAGCGATTAAAACCCTTGTGGAGCGGATGTGGTCCGTCATTTGCCATGAAAACTTAATTGGTACATGAAATGTAGGAATACATCAAGACATCGGTACTCTTTAGAGAAAAGAAAGGTTGAATTGCATGGAATTTAAGGGGAAATTATTGGTTTTATTCGATCAAATTTACACACTTGCTAATCACGAACTCTGCCGGAGTTTCAGCGAACGTGCGCATACACATTGCGTAATGGCGCTTCTAGAAGTCTCATGATCCATCAAATTTCCTAAGAATATCAGAATATATTTATAATGCCAAACAATACCTTGAGCCCTTGCTTTAAAGAAACTGGTACGATGAATTTGCAAAATATTGTTTATGTAATGCCGGACAAAATATCTAAAACTAGTATCTATGTAGATCGTCTTACAATTTTTGAGTTGATACCAATTCGACTGAAGCTTGATTTTCTCATTGCTGAGTGGCTTCTGCTTGATGAATCTCAGGATGAAGAACATGATGAGTATTAGAGAAGCTTTACTTCATTGTAGTAGAGGCACTTGTAGTGAAGCAAATGAAATCTTAACAACTGGCAGCCAAGTAATGTGTCATAAAAATTGTAATTTTTTAGTGAAATAAAAAAGTATGAATTGGTAAATATATTTTTACAATTGAAAATGTTGGTTAACAATTCACGCTGGATATACGGAGTAAATCTCTCTCGAGACGTAAGATATACAGCTACGCTAATAATAAAAAAAAACTGTTTTCTTTTGTTAGACAATTTTTTAGATGTATCACTTTTCCGATGAAACCGGGTCTTGAATGAACATTCTACCAATAATATTAACTTCTTTCATATGCATCTCCCCCTGAACACGAACTGCGACGTCAAGGTAGTGTGCGCACCCTGGTGGGGAACTTCGTCTCTAGCCAAACGAGAAGAGAGTTCCAGACTCTACCGCTTGGCGCGCTCCAGTCACCAGCGCGATGCATCAAGCATGCGGTCTCCACTACGCCTTCTGTGGCCAATCTGTGTAAACTACTGGAACATCATTAGGGCGAACGACCTGTCCTTTCCAAAGGTGCTGCTACTGCATGTGTTTTTGGGTAAATTGAATTTGGTGAATCGATTTGTGAAGGCCGCTTTTGATTTTGGGAAAAGCATAACTTTTTTATATCTAAATACGGTTTGTTTGCATTAATTATGTGAAAAACAATGATATTGTAGAATAATAAAATATACTAAGTAAGTGTACAAAGATAACTATTCATATGTTAATTTAATTCATTTGTTTAACCTATTTGTAAACAGGCGAATAATAAACGTAAAGTTACACTTTCTTTATGTAACTGGAAAACTGAATTATAGTATTAATGCGATTTATTAAATTTACTCTTATAATTTATTAACAAATATTTGTAATTTATTGTAAATTATATATAAATATAATGTATTATGAAAAGTTTTCGTGATCATATCCAAAATTGTAATTGAAAACAAAATACGTGCCTGGAAGACATCAAATTTTTAACACATACTAAATTATACAATACCTAATAACTTAAGTAATTTGCGATTCATAAAAAACAATTAATATTTTGTTTAAATAATAACACATTAAATTTCACACTAGATTTTTCCCATGAATCTACAATCTACACAGGGCTCCTAAGAGGACACACTGTCGAGCTGACTTATATTTAGATATCAGTGATTTTCAGTGAGTGTAGCCGTCAGAAAGATCATGAATTTTCTATAAGACCAATTTTCTTCATTGTCACAGATGTATGACATTTTCATTCTCTTCGTTCTTTAGAATAAAATTCCTTATGAACACTTAATTTCACAGAAACCTGACGACTTAAAAGTCTCTATTTTCTCACCGTGAATGTCAACATGCTGGCGACATTAAACAAGAGCCCTTCAGCATCCGGCAAGGAAGAAGCTGCGACTGATGTCGGAACTAAATAAATGGCACTCTGTTCTGTGGACAGACCGTAGAGGCTTCCCGGAAGCGAACAAGGAGAGCTCAGTGGACTTCGCCTTCACCAAATTCTCAGGAAGGTTCGATCCTCGCGTCGCACTTCAAGAACCTTCTCGGACGAAGCAGAAAGATATTTTGCACGAAAAACTAGTTAGAAATAGGAGAATAGTAAGGAATAAATACAAAGTAATATTAATTTTTGCTTGTCTCTTAACGAATCAATAAATAGGAAACAAATATTTGTTGTGTTAGAACAAAACTTTAATATTCCGAACGAGAAACTTTCACCAGTGAGCTTCTCATATTTACTATATATTGTTTCCTTTGCTAAAAAATTTCTCTGTGATCTCGTTATGAAGTGAATTAAACAAACTTCCATTAAACATTGATTTGTTTCAACCCCAGAGGATCTAAAAATTAGCTTTATATAATGATAATGATAGATTGATACTTATAAAATTGTCAATTTCTTGATATTTTAGGAAAAAGCTTCATTCATTTGAGATTAAACGGCGTAACTCCGGCGGCGTAACTCCGGCGGCCTAACCAATACTAATGTAGCAAGTCGGAGCAAAGGCTCAAGACGTACATGACAGAGAGAAGAACAACTTTGTACGTTTCCATCTAAATTCTTGCTGCCTGTTAAGTAGGCTCAAAGTTACCTATTGAAAAGACGTAAACGTGTTGGAGATGGGCGATTTGCTAAAACGCTAAACGACTCTCTCGTTACGAACTAGTTACGTCCTTTGGAGACGTGAACGTGTGACACAGCACCAGCTTAAAGCGGTTCATTACTTCGTGTTTACGGGCGCGTGAACTGTCAAATTCATTAGTCCCGTCAGAGTTGTGCATGTTTTTATTGAAGGAGAAGACTGTGAATTTCCTCCCGCTGTATGGCGAGATTCAGCGTCGACCTACTCGTTGCTGTGTTTCCCCAACCAGGTTTCTCCCACCAGCGGAGCACCGCCCAGACGGGACAAGCTCTAAGCTCCCGGCGTGTGTGGTAGCGTAGTGCATGTAAATATAAGTGTATGTAAGTAAAGGGAGACTAGGACAATGAAGAGGAAGGAACGATCACGCGCGGTCTGTGGCCCATTTGTTAAGGTACTGCTCCGGCATTCGTCTGGCGTTGATCAGAATAACCACGGTAAACAACCAATCAGAGCAGACGATCTTTAGCCAGCGGCAGAATTCAACCTCGCTACACAGCTGGGATCAAAAATCTTGCCACTGTCGAGGCTGGACCCTAGGGCTCGCGCTCAGGGGCACTGCAGTGGCAGGAATTCATGCCCTGAGCCACCTAATACAGTTCGGAGACGGACTGTTGGCTAAGAAACCAATATCTCTCTCGTAGTTACGTGCTTTGGAGACGTCCACGCGTGACTCACAACAGCCACTTGAACGACAACGCGCCGCGGGCGCGGGGGCAGGAACACAACGCCCGAACGCCGAGAATAGAAAGACGCTGGCAGGCGGCTGGACACGGGCAATTACACGCGCCGTTGCATTCCTCAATTGGCAACTAGGGCCTTGGTGGAACGTGAATCGGCTCCCTCGGGGTGAAAGACAAGCGATGGACTTTCGACGCCGGAAGGTCTTCACGGGTTACGTAACCAGGGAATGGTGCTGGCAAACTCAGCATTCCCTTCTCCTAGTTATCTTTTTTTTGCGTTGCATTATTTCTGTCAAACGTAAAAACATGATTGGTAGAGTGAATAAAGTAAATTCAAGGAGGGGCGTGGAGAATAGCTAGCTAGGCTGAAGTTTTTAAGCCAAGTGATTTTTCCAACCTGACGAAGAGTATCAAACACGCGGTATTGGTGAACTTCTGCATGATGCAATGTCATTGCCGCTACCTTATTATTGTTTCGGTTATTTATTCCAAAAAATGTTTCGTGCTTAATATTGCTTATACGTTCCAGTGTTGAAACGAAGGAGCCCTTCTCGATTTATAGCATCTAATAAAGAAGTAACAACAAAGAACGTGTCGATCCGGTGGCCGAGATCGCTAAGACAGTACCATTACAAGCAATAGCGGTCGCTAATAACCTAGAAGTTGATGCGACCTTAAATAACAAAAAAACAACAACAAAGAACATAAATAGGCGAGGCGTAATAGCCTAAATAGACAGGGGGAAAATGCAATGATATCTAACAATTCTCATATTCACACAAAATTAATTGAAACACAAATCATTTCTTTGTCAAGCCATCCAAAAACTTCCATAATTTCTCAATGAATTTCTGTAATACGAACTTCCCCGTAATATGTAGCCAACAGTCATATGAAACGAATTCAGGCGCTGGCTGAGGATTCGCGCATGGAGAAACGCGAGCCGGTAGCCGAGCGGAGCGGAGCGGCGCGCAGCGGACCTGGTGTTGGACGGCGCGCCCCGCCCCCTTTTCACAGCGCCCGGGCCGTGGGCAGTGGCTGGGCGCTGGGCGCTGGGCGCTTCCGGGGCGAGGCCGCGTCCGGCGGCCGCTCCGCCCACGCGCTCGGCCCCACGGGGCGCAGCCTGCGCCGCGCGCGGAGCGAGTCGGGCTTTTTGTTCCTCGCTTCTCAGGCTGCTCTCTCCGCCGTTCGAAACTGAGCGCATTCGCTTGCATCTCTCCGTCCCGCCGCCCATCCCTCCGTGCGCATTTACCTGCGGACGCCTGTCCCTCCGGTCACCTGTCCCTCCGTCGCCGTTGTCCTTCGGGTCGGCCGGTCCCTAGCCTGCTGCCTATCCCCTCCCCCGCCTGTCCATCTATCTGCCTGTCGCTCGCCTCCGCCTTCGCTACCGCCGCGCCGTTCCTCTTCACCCATTGTCCTTCCTGCGCCTGTCCCCGCTCCCTCCCGCTCATTGTCCCTCCTGCCGCCTATCCCTCTCGCGGTTCGTCCCTCCCTCGGCTGGCGGTCCTCCGGCCTGTCGCTCCGCCACCACGTCCGCTCCTCCTCATTGCCGCCGGCTGTCCCATTCCCCGCCTTTCCCTCCCGACACCTGACTCTCCTGCTGTGTGTCAGTTACATCACCTGTTTCCCCCCATCGCTTGTGCCTGCCACTGCCTGTCCGCCCGTCCATTTGTCCAACCCATCTCTATTCCATTCGATACCTATATACCTTCGTCCTGACCGTTCTCTGTCAATCCGCTCTCCGCTTATCCATCCTCCGCCTATCCCTACTTCTCCGTCCACCCTCCGCGTTAGTCTATCTGCCTGTCCGACATCCTGTTCTCCCTCCGTTTGATCTTGATTTGCCTGTCCAGTCTCCAACTGCCCGTGCGTTCGTCCAATTGCCCATACGCCCGTGCGTTCGTCCTGCTGTCTGCCCGGTAAACCGAAGCCAGTCGAATGATCATTTCCGTCTGCCAATCTGTCTCTATGTCTCTCTTTCTCTCTCCACCTCCCTGCCCTTCTCTGCTCTGCCACTCTCCCTCTCTCATCTCCTCCCTCCCAGTTCTCGTGCTTGCTTCCTTTCTCACCAACTCTCGCTCTCTTCCTCTTCTCTTCCTGTTTCTCTTGTTGTATCCGTCATTCTTCTCGGCCTTTTCCCCGTATCTTTCTCACCATATTTTTCAGCCATCGTACCCATGTTTTACCGAAACGAACGGCAGGAAGTGTTAATTATTCTTAAGAGACTTCCTTGGCTTGTGAGATTCGTTTCCAGAAGGTTCAGATAATGGAGGACCATGTAATCTGAAATGATCATCTGCTTCAGTATTCCAACAAAACGAAGTAGCATCAGCTACCAAATCTCTCCAGAGACGTTAATGTTTGCTAATATATGTTTTCCATTTGTAAAATATTTTATTCTCCAAAATTACTATTTAAAAAAAATTAAGAGCCTGATTTTTTAACTGCAGTTTAATCTGCCAAATAGTCAAATAGCTGAAGGAAATATTATATACTAACACATCAACATTTAAAATATTAAAATTCTCATCGCATGCAATTGCTCATTGGCGTAAATCTCAATTAAGCAGTTAGGCTGATAGCGCACATATCCTCAAGTTGAAGAAACGGTGATCTCCAGAAGATGCACCGGACATTGGCGGCAGAGATCATAACTCCTTAAACAGGACGAGGGCATTTATCTCATATGGAACAACGTGGATCATTGAACAGCGCCGACAAAGGGGACATGTGGTCTCAGAGTGGCGCACGGGCTTCGTAGGGGCCCCAGTCCAGTCCCCTCGACGGGAAATGAGGGCTGCAATAAGGATTGGCGTGTGATGTCTGCGAATACGCGTAGTACCCACGAGAGAGCCCTTTGTGGCATGCCCTACCATGTTGCTGGGGGCTCCACTCTCTCTTTGTTCTTCAGCATCTCTCTTTGTCTCTGAACGCGAGAATTTTTTGACAAACAGCTAAAGCGAATGGATAACGGAATCGCGACTGAAATGCGATTTGAGCTTTATGTACAAAAACTGCATTACGGTCCGTCGTTGATACCCCTCTTAGGTATGCAACTGTTAAAATCGTGTTATAAACTTTAACTACTTAACATTAATTAATTAGTCTTATTAATTAATTCGTCTGTGTAAACACATTAAATAGACACACTTAATTTCACAAAGAGAATGAATCTTGAAGCTTACGAACATGACCGTTCTTAGTGTAAAAGTGGTTTTTCCTTGATATTTCAAGAATATTCAAATATTTGGTGTAAAACCATCCATGAAAAGATTGTAAAAGGGTGCTTTACAGTTCGCGAAAATGACTATAAGCTTTGTGGAAATACATCATGTATCACTTATACACGATCCGTCCAATCCTTCCTGTACCTAATTTGCTGAGTCAGAAAATATAATTTATCTAAATTTTGAATAAATTCTCATTGCTTTCTAATATATTTATCATTAACTTTAACACATCCCTAACTTAAAATAAATAAATTTCATCTCACTCATAAATTGCATTTCATCATTGCTGTGAGAGTATTCCATGTGTAAAACCCTCTCATCCAAATTGCGTACATATTTCTCATTGAATGACCTTCCTTTCATTAACTAGTGTTTTTTTTAAACGGTCAGCCGGAAGAGCAGACTAAATGGCTTGAGCCTCCCCATCAATAAAGACATTTATTTATTTATTTTATCATGATCCTACTACCGTTCTCAATTATTTTCCTCGGCAGAGTTACAAAACCACTCTATAATTACTGAATTGTCGCAATATATCAACAAGATTGTTTACGGGACACCCTAATAGTAATGTTGAAACAGGTTGGCAGATATTGTATATACTAGAATGAAATATCAACCACCGAATGTAGAAAACAAACACTTTAACCGAGCATCTGCAATACTCCTATTTATTTGTAAACAAGTCTGAATGTCTTCTTTTTAAGAGTCTATACTCGCGGTTAAGTAACCGTTGGAAGCACGTCACAGAAACTTTTCACACCGAATGCAGCAGACGCCTCTTAAAAATCCCCTCGCAGCTGCGAGACGGCGTACAGTCACGGCGCGCACAAGTCGTGAGCACATCCCCATTGTCTCACACCGCTCTCCGCGAGTTTTTGCTCACGGAGCAAGGAGTCAATGAACCTGGGGTCAATCGTCAGGGGAGAGGGCTGCCAGCGGCGGCTCGTGGCATTCTTTTATTTTAGTAATTTTCGCCAGAAATATTTAAAAGTACACGCGGCATTCCAAAATTAGGAACTCAAGCTACATTTCGTCAGCTTTCTTTAAAAAGCACGAAAGTCGAAGAAGCAAATTACACAGGAGAGATAAACTAATTACAACTGAAATTACATACACCAGGTAGTCTAAATAAAACCGCCCGATTAAATAGAACTTGTTTTCTAATGTTATTATTATTATTATTATTATTATTATTATTATTATTATTATTATTATTATAACACAATTTTTTGCTTGGGGGACACCTCGGTACCTAATTCGGTCCTGCTCGCACCTCTTGCCGCCACCAGCTAACGTGTGTGCTCGTTCTCCAGCACGCGTTCGCTCTGAGCCTCGCTCGCCCCGCCTTCGCTCGACTTCTCCAGCCTTCGTCTCGCTCCGTAGTCTCTGCTCGCTCCGCCTCGCTCGCTCCGTCTGCGCTCGCTTTCTGCTATCTTCAAGTTTACTTATTAGTTATAAACACAATTTTTGGTTACTGGGGGACACATCGGTACCGCTAATTCGGTCTGCTCGCCCTGCTTGCGCCACCAGCTAGATAGTCGTGTTGCGCGCCGTTACTTCAAATTCTCGACTCGTCCTGCGCTCATGATGTGGAGGCTGACGACTATACCATTGGACAATTAAGTTTGAGAAGTTAAAAATTAAGTTGACAATAGTTGTTGTTGTTATTG
>BOPP01000204.1:2083497-2103982 GCA_017312745.1 Gryllus bimaculatus
TTATTATTATTATTATTATTATTATTATTATTAGAGGACGAAGTTAAAAGTATTATAAGTTGTGTAATGAAAAATATTACAAATTTTCCATTCTCGCTTTTAAAAAATTCTTCGATCTCGCGGGTTTTCTAAATTGTCTTGAAATGAAAGGTTATTGATAGGCTTACGATTATTTCTCATTTAGATGCCTCATACTTTTTTCGAAGTTTAGTTTAAAGCAAAAAACCTGGGGAGAATGGACTTACGCCTCGTGTCTGTTTTAAGAAATTTGACGATTTGTTGAGAAAGACTGCCGCGTCTGAACTTGAAGGAGGCTTTATTGTTCGTTCCTAGGAAGGATTGGATCCTAGGAAGTGTTGGTAACTATATGAGAGAGCAATTTGATTTTGACTGTGACATGCAAGGGGAATTAAATCCCTATCAACGAATTGGAATCGAAGAAAATCATGGGGACACAGAAGGGATGCAGGTTGTGGTAGAAGGTTTATTTCACCAGGCTAGAGGCAAAAACGCATCCTCCTGCGTGGCTCACTTTCCACGGCGCAACCCCAGGTTCGATTCCTGACCGAGGCAATTTATAACTGTGCGCTTACAAATGTCCCAGTATTTGTTGCTGTGTGACGATGAGAAATCCTACCCTAAAATTATGAGAACCGGTATATATGGTGAAGGGATGTTTTCGTGCTAACCACACGAAACCCTTCTCCTATGGCCGAGAGGCTGGGTCACCGCTGGTCGGTCAAAGCCCGTAGCGGGCTGTCTATTTGACAGAGCGTCCAACAAGGTGCGGGGTGTTGCCTCTAGCCTGGTGAAATACACCTGCTAAATATCCCTATGTGTCTGCTTCTTCCCATGATTTTCTTCGGTTTCATCACTCACAAGTCGTTGATAGGGATTTACTTCCCATTGCATGTCACCGTCAAAATCAACAGAGCCCGAGTACAGGACAGGACAGGACAGCACAGCACAGAGGCGACAACGGCTGTTACAGCTGTGGGGCCAGCGGAGACAATGGCTGCTTCCGGAAAGACGGAGTCCGAGGACGACGTGGGCGAGAGGGATGTGAAAAGTGCTGGCTTAATTGGCAACTGAAATGAAGACGTCCGCGGTATCTGAGTCAGTGGCGGCGGAAGTGGCTGCAAAGGCAGTGGCTTGATGAGTGTGAATCCCCGTGCAGGCTGAGGCTCTACTGGGCGTTCGCAGCGAGACGGGCAATACCAACGTCAGAAATGCCTTTAGCGGGCTTCTTTTATTTTAGGAGGCTATATATGTCACCGTTATTCTTTTTATTCTTTTATTTTTCGAGGCTTATTTAAACAAAAGACTACATATAACTGTCACCTTGTTGGACGCAATTACGTTCGGAGAATATATTCCGCAGTCGTAAAGAAATCAAAATTGTGACCGTGTAACTGAGTAACAATGCATTTTAATAATTAAATTTGTTCAAAGAATCGGTTGCCTCGATTCGAACCCAGGCATTCTGGTTTAAATTCGAATTCTGGGCGAATCGTGCTCGGGGCGACCAATTCTTTGAACAAATTTAATTAAAAAAGGCTATAGTTTCGTCCACATAGTTTTACTTTTTGTTCTTGGGTATTGACTGGCAGCGGGGACACTGTTAGTTAATAAAGGGTTCTCATCAATTTCACTTTTCATAAACATGCGTGCATTCATACCTAAAGAATAAAATTTGTGACGTTGATTCGTGAAGACATTAATTTCCTAATATAAACACACAAATGACAGAGTGTAAATCTAAATACGTTATGTTCGCAGTTTACTATATTAGTGAATGAACGTGAATACCTAGTGTATACCCAATGCGATTAGATTAGATATTCACTAATCAACTTTACACAAAATGACGTACGCTTGTTCAAATTTATTGATCTCAGCTGTCAGAAAGGTACAGTTACGTTCGAACACTCAACTGAATTTCTTTCGAAGTCATAAATCCATTTGAATGATCACTTGATTAGTTTCCTATACTCTAAAAATGGAAAGACAAAACATTGAAAAGAAAAATTGCATGAACTATCGAGACGGAAAGATGATTACTTATCTTTGCGGAGTTCCCCCTACCCTGATAATGATAATTACATTTGATGAAAGCTAGTGTATGAAAATGTCGTCGCTATAATTTTTCACGCAGCTTCCGTCAAGCGGCTTTCAATCTGTCCCCTTAGTGCACACTCACAAGAAATAAGGTAAAAATACAAAATGAAATCAACGGGCGATTAGCCGCGAAGTGTTCTTCCTTCCTCCTCCTGCCCACTACAAACGTTTAGCCGGGTTATCCCATCATCGACGTATTCCTCCAAGGTCCGAGCACGACTCTTTAGTATTAAAAAGGAAGAAAGAAAAAATGATGAAAGAAGGAAAGAGCAAAGACGAGGAGGAAAGAAGTTAAGAACAAAGAAAAGGAGGACAAATCAAGATCAAGGAAATGCAGGAAAGAAGGTAAAAACAAGAATAAGGAGGAAAGAAGGAGAAAACAAGGAAAAGGACGAAAGTAGGAGAGAACAAGAAAAACGAGGAAAGGAGGAGAGAACATTGAAAAAGAGAAAAGAAGGAGAACACAAGGAAAGGGAGGGAAAGGAGAGAACAAGGAAAAGGACAAAAGGAAGGTCTAGATCAACGAAAAGTGGAAAAGAAGACAAGATCAAGAGAAAAGGAGAAAAGAATGCAACATCATGAAAAAAGGATAAAAAGGAGACAACAGAAAAGGGGGAAAGAAGGCGGAGAGAACAAGGAAAGGGAGAAAAAGGAGAGAAAAACGGAAAGGAGGAAAGAAGGCAAGATCAAGGAAAAGGAGCAAGGAAGGCAAGATAAAGGAAAAAGAGGAAAGAAGGCAAGATGAAGGAAAAGAAGAAAATAAGGCAAGATCAAGAAAAGGAGGAACGCAGGAAAGAACAAGGAAAAGGAGTAAAGAAGACAAGATGAAGGAAAAGAAGGAAAGGAGGCGAGATCAAGGAAAATGAGTAAACAAGACATATGAAGGAAAAGGAGGAAAGAAGGCAAGGCAAGAGAGAAACAAAGAAAACAGCCGTGCGGTGCCGACCGCAGGGGCAGCAGAGGAGCACCGGCAGCGGCGTCGCGCCGGGAGGGGCGGTGACCCGCACTTCCGGTGGGGGGAGGCGCCGCGCCGCGTCGGGGCACCTGCTGATAGCACCGTGCGGCGGTGCCGCGCGCGACCAAAGCGACGCGACGCGAGGCGGCGCCGCGCGGGCTATCGCCAGTGGGGCGCGACTGTGACCGCGAAGGGCGGCGCGGGCGCCAACGCCGGCCGCTTTCTCCCACCGAGCAGGGTCGGAACGCCTCAACCACGCGCGTGTTCAAAAGGGGTCGCTGGCCTCTTGCCGCGGAATCGAGCGGTCTCCTCCGGCCTGCATCGGCAAAGGTGGCTCAGGGCAGCGACTGATGTCACTGCAGTACCTAGGTTCGAGACCCGGTGGAGGCAGGAATTTTCGACACTACCTTCATAACCAGTTGTGTCACTGTTTGGAGGAGAATTCTAGCGGCCGGCTGCACTGATCAATAGTTTTTTCGTGTGTTTTCCCATTAATTTCGGGCGAATTCCGGAGCAGTTACCTAAAAAACGGACCAGGGACCGCGCGCGATCTTTCCTTCCTCTTCCTCGTCCTATCCTCACCCCTTACTTACACTTACACTTACATGCACTACACTACCTCACATGACGGGAGACTAGTCGAAAGCTTAGAGCATGTCCCGACTGAGACGGTGTCTCGCTCTTGGGAGATACCTGTTTGGAGATAACCTCGTTGCCGTTTAGTTCGGCGCCGGATCACGCTATCCAGCGGAAGGAAGACCATCGCCACCTCCCGTGATAAAACATGAACTATGCTTACGGGAGAAATACTCTTATCCGCTGACGCGCCCTCAAAAACGAAATAATCAATCGGAACACTTCAAAGACGCGCGTGTTCAAAACGCTTCAGAATCACGCGTTCGCCCCGGGCTGGAGTCTGCCAAGCGTGGCCTGGAGGTCACCACACCTCTCTGGTCTAGGACAGGGGCGGCCGGCGGGCGACTTACCGGTGAACTCTGTAGGCGCTTGAAATGATATTCAATCCCCCGCTAGGCCTAGTCTGTGGACCACTACGCTCACACATGCTATGCAAGCTATCTGCGGGTCGTTGCCTATCTGCGACCGCCATCGCTCTCCGCCTATTTCAATCCCCTGTCTACGTGTTTTGGCGGTCCGTTTCGGAACACTCGTGCTCTTGCAAGCTGCTTACGAAATTTAAACCTTCAGTACACATTACAGATTTTTAAGATGTTCATTGATTCATGCTTCTGCGAAATTCATAGTAAATTTCATCTTATATTCGAACATTATTATACTGTACATTATTACTGTGTACATTATTATACTTACAACAGAATTTTCGGTAAGATTTATCGAAATATTTTAACGACCGTCGAACTGATATTAATGACCCCAAAGAGAGTGTATGCCCAATATCACTTGTAAGATTTTTCATTTCTTTTTTATTTTGAGTAAGATTTGCCCAGGTCTTTAAACGGGCACATCAATTAATCATCGTCGTGTTAAAGCTTTCAAGGGCAGTTACCAGTTAATTTTCATGAAACAGGCTGCTCCATTGATGAATAAGGAAATGTTAATCAAACAAAAAAAATATTACGCCTTTATGAACCTATCTTCATCTGATTTTGTGACCCTGAACTTATTGAAACTGCACCAAGAACTGAAGATTTAATCTTAGCACTATATTCGTGTTATTAGCACAAACATCCACGTCATAAAAAGCAAATAAGATTCGGCCAGTCGTTTTGCTAGTCATATTCGTTGCATATTCTATAATAAAATCCGACGTAACGTGTGTAACCAAATATTATCCCCTGTTATGTTTTTAAATACGTCATTTATTTCGTAAACGTGATCATGGAAAGTACTATACATTAAACGTATTGCAGCTAAGGTAAACTCCCATGACCATTCTACAGAATTTTCACTCGTTTGATTTTAAGTATGGATAAATTGTGACTTTCTGGTAGTGACCTTTACGTAAGTGAAACCGCTATGGAGCAACGCAGTCTAAGTGAAATTGAAAGAGCTGACCCTCAATGTACGGCGCTGCAGGGTTTCTCTGGTCTCATGAAATTGGATTATTCACAGAAGCACTGGATCCTTGAACAAGTGTGATTGTGGGAACCAATGAAATGCTCAATCAAGATCCATTTGTTTCATTAATACTCATAAAATGACTGTAGATACAGCAGATAGTTAACCTGTGCGAAATATGAATCTCATTAAAAACTAAGTTTGTATATTGGTTTCTATGCATATAGAAAGTATATATAGCAATACAAGAAGCAACACATTTCAGCTAAATCCAGGTATTAATATATTGACGAAAAGAGATATGTTTGCTGTGGCTGACATGGCTTATCACGGTACTGCCAAAAACCCTTCAATTCGTCATCTAGTGGTGAGAGTCACGTTAACATAAACAATGAACGAGTTCTGAAATCTATGTATTACTGTATTTGTAGATGAAGGAATTGTATGTATTCATATTGAAATATATTAGAAATTGAAGTATCGACAATGACATTTCTTACAAAAAGTCTGCATGGATTAAAAATGGAAATACGTTATAATGGAAATACATGTAATGCAAAAATTGAATACTTTCTTAATATATATTGACGTTTAAGGAACAAACTAGGCAAAATTTATAACTCAGTATTTGTGCTCTACTCCTCTGATATATTTCCTACCTGTATATTGTTTTTAGTAAAAAGGAACAACAGAACTAACTTTTCTACGTTTCAATTGTGGACACAGTAGGTCATCGCACTAACAAATGGAACACTTAACCTTTGCCTTCGGCTAAGTGGGTATCGTAAATTTGAAGTCCGAATGCGGAGTGCGGTAAGTGAAGTACCAATGGATGCCACATACAAAAGGAAACAATGCACATTTTCTACAGTTGAGGAGACGTTCCGTCCAAGCATTAACTGCAACATAAAACATTTTTGTTTGCATCACGATGATCCACAGTGCATTTATTTAGGAGAACTATGAATCTTTCTAAACCCCACCCCCCAATATCACTCACAAGAATTCGGAATTTACGGGAGAAACAGACCCGGAGAGGCGGTTCAAGGCATCAACTGATGTCACTGCACTGCCTCTGACTGGGAGGTCCGATGTTCGAGTCCCGACAGTGGCTAGATTTTCAACACTAGCTTATGAGCTACTAGCAACGACGACCAACTAGATGGAAGGAATAGCGCAGATCAGATTATCAAAGCAACATCAAGAAATATTACTTGGAACCGTCCTTAGGCTTGACATCAAAAGAACGCTGTAAGCGTAAAGAACCCAAATGTGATAAACATATCGCAAATATTTTATCAATACATAATCACAAATATATCACAAATTTCATGGCACGTGAGGTGGGAGTCGACCACCGAATTGGGTGCTCACAGTCCGCCCTGTTTTTCAGAATAGATTTGTTGGCAGATCTCGGTAATTAGAATCATGAATAATTGAGTTTTTACTATGTACATCAAGACCCTACACGTGATAAACAAATAGCAAATCAACACATAATCACAATCTCATCGTAACAGACTAAAACGCAAATTACTAAAACTATTCTTCGACCCTCCATAACCTCCTTTCGAATCTTATTAACCACATGAAATAGTTCTGTTCTTGATGCGTCATCTGCATTTTTATAGCTTTTCAATTTCTATATTTCTTATTCGACTTGTTCATCTTCTGCTGCCAAGGCCCTAACTGGCCAAAGGCATGTAATTATTACCAAACGCGGCTAGCCAAAGCCCAAAGACATGTAACTGGCATGTTACTGGTCAAAGGCACGTAAAAAAGAATTTAAAAAAACACATAATCACAAATACGAATCGCACCTCCATTAGAAATGTGACACAAGTGCGAATTTCTGATTTCTCAGAAATTTCAATTTTAAGTTTCGTAGTTCTGTAATACGCGTTATAGATTGTACCAAATATTCACCTTCTAGCAGACAGTAATTTAACTAATTCAAAATCAACTTGAGAATAGTAGCAGTACCTCATGGTAACCTCTTAACAGCCTTTAGCTGAAAAATGACGATTTCGCACTTGTGTCACTTTTCTATTGGAGGCGCGATATGCAACGACCATTAGGCCAAAGGCCAAAGACGTGTAACTGACATGTTACTGGCCAAAGGCACGTAAAAAAGAATTTTAAAAAAGCACATAATCACAGACACATGTAAACAAGCATTGCGCCGGCCGTGCCGCGAGCGATGGGCCGCGCGTGTCGCGTGCGTGCGCTCACCGTCCGAGGGGCCAGGGCCGCACGCGGCGGCCGCGCCAGCGCGCGAGGGCGTGCAGCGGCGAGCGACGGCCCAGCCACGGGCGGCGGCGCTTGCGGGGCAGCAGCGGCTCCCGCCCTTCCTCAGCCCCCGTCCCCGCCCCTGCCACCGGCGGAGACGGCTGCTGCGGCGCCGGCGGGGACACCAGCGACACCAACGACTTCGGCCGCTGCCACAAGCCCATCGCCGTGCCGATCGTGGTGATTGGCATCAGGAGGCCAGTCGTTCAACCAACTCAGCTTGCCAGTTTCTCAGTAATTAACAAATAAAGTTGTTGTTTTTTATGTTAACAACATTCACAATATTTCTGCTACTTCTGCAGAAACGACACGTTATTTCTGTTCTGTCGTTGTACCTGAAGTACCCGGCAGCACGGAATCCAGGTATTTTCTTCTGGCTTCAAGTGGACGCTGCACTGTTAAAAATGTCCGGGCTTGAGACTGAGTTTATTGTTGCTCGTCACAAGGGGCAAATCTGCAAGTGACGCACGAATGTCCGACGGAATAGTATTTAATAGTCACTGTTCTGCCGTTCAAGTTTAAACTCTTGAAAACACCTCTATTCAGAGTTCGGTTTATTATTGGTTCGTTGAGTAATCACACTTGTAATGTAGACATTTTCGAAGGCGTAGTGCCCAAATAGTTGAAGACTTCAACACATGTCCATGTCTACTGTGAACTTGAACGTCGGTGATGAATGAAAAGCACTTACGGATTTGATGATAATTCACCAAATAATCCAAACAATAAATATGGACACGTTGATATAAACACTAAAGTCAATTAGGAATTGTAACGAAATTAAAAGCACTATGTTATAATACACAGCACCGGCCTGACCGAGTAGTTGCCAACACGGACTGTCAAATGACTATAAGAGTTCCGAAGCTCACTGTCTTATGTAGTGCATAACGAGACGAAACGTCTACGCTGCTCGAATGAGACATCGAGGCTAATGTAGCTCGAATCTGAGAACACAATTATCTTCCCAGTATCCCCCACCCACTGTAAGTGTCTCCCAACACCTCAACTGTCAACAACTCTCCGACGTCACACGACTGAGTGACACCCACTTGCCACTGGTGCTCGAAAGGTCTTCCCCTGTGCCACAGTCTCCACGCAGACGCCCAACCCCCCTACGCGACCCGCACTCCACTGACGTCACACGGCCGGCTGAAAACGCCGTCGCCCACGAAAGGCTCCGTCGCCGGCAGAGCACTTTAACGCGCGAGCGCACCAGCGACTGTCCGGAAGCGCCGCGCGCCAGCGCCGGAGGAGCAGGGCAGAGCGTGCGCGCCGCGCCAGCGCCGGGGGAGAACTGCCCGCGGTGCCGCCGCGCCGCCGCGGGAGAGCGTAGCGCTTCCCCCCGCCCTCAGCGCCAGCGCACAGTGGTTCTGTATGGGGCTTCACACAGCGTTCTGTTGATACGTGCCTACCGAGGCGAGCGTGCTGTGATACGTACGTCGCCGCTGCGGTGTATCTCACCCCAAAACGTATATACTGGTAGTAAATATAATGTTTGCTTACACTTGCACTATTTTGGAGTGTTTGTGGAAGTGTTGGAAATGAGATCTCATTGCCATTGAATAGTTCTCATTCGCCAGGAACGCTATAAGTCATGCCGGCAAAAACGACAGGCAGCGAAAATGCAGAAAATTGATTTTTGTACAAACTTATTTGGTTCGGATCATTAGTAATTTAATATTAAGACAAACATAAACAATGTAAGATAAAGATTAAGACAATATAACATACTATTAACATGGTAGACATAATTTGACGAGTAATTTATTAAATTATTTTACTACTTTATTAAACTACTTTTTCATTCCTACTTTCAGCATTATTTTCAAGGAAAGGGTATTGCAGTTTTCACCATCTATGCCATTTGTGTGTGTGTGATTCAGTGTGTGAAAAACTGAATGTCAACATTATGAATTTTCAACAAAAACCCTTCAGTTTAATTATTCCCAGTTTGCCTATCAGCCAATCCCCAGGCACTTAAAACATAACAATGCACATGAAATAATAAAAAGTTGATATAACACACTGGCCACAACATACTTTTATCATCGAATTGTCAATTCAGTGCAGTTTCAAAATTTGTAGCAACAGCAACATCATATTGAGTTCTACCATTTTCTTTTTAGACCACACACAAACATACACACCCTGATCTCTGAAACGTGAAAATAACTCCGTGAATTGGAATTGATAAAGCGATCGATTTTTTCCCGGCTTTCTTCTACTTCGAACCACTGTGCGTCTCCGCTCGCGCCCCCTTGCCGCGTGCGTGACACACGTCGCTCCCGCCGCCGCGATGGACGCGGTCCCTCCTGGTAACGGGACGCCCGCGGGGACCCCTCTTCCACAGGTTTTGTACCTCACCGCTGCCCCCACCGCCGCCACTGCCCTCATCGCCCCCAACGTTCCCCACATACTTTCACGTTCAAATCCAACCGCCCCCATGTCCCCAACACCACACCGCCCCTCGCCGCGCCCCACCGTGTCCTCGCCACGCCCACAGTTCCCACCGCTCAACATCCCCCGTCCGCCGCCGCCGCGGGCACCGCCACCGCCACGCGCCAACGCCACTGCTGCCCGACCGCCCCACCGCCCTCACACCTAAATCGCCCCTCCGCCCCCACCCGTCCCCTCGTCCCCATCGCCCACCGCCTCCACCGCCCCATCGACCCCAACACCCCACCGCGCACCACCGCTACCACCGTCACACCGCCACCACATTGCTGCCACCTCCCCCACCGCCCCTCAGTCGCCTCCCAACGCCCCATTCGCCCCAACCGTCTCACCGCTCCACAGCCCATCCAACCACACGCCCAAACCGTCACCGCCACCACCCACCGCGCCCACAGACCCCACCTCCGCCACCCCGCCGGACTATCGCTACAACCACAAGCCCCCACCGCTCCCACCGTCCACCGCCCCCACGCACTGTCGCGGCCTCCCAACCCCACTCGCCACCAACGCCCACCGCCCCCAACCGCCACAAGCGTCGCCGCCACCGCCCACCGCCACTACCCGATCCCCCACCGTCCCCACTGCCCCCACCGCAGCCACCGCCACCGCCACCGCTGCCACCAACGCCACCGCCCCACCGCCACCGCCGCCGCAGCCACCGCCTACATCGCCGACAACTCCCCGCTGTGGTACTCGGGGAAGCCCGAGCAAGTTCATGACCTCCCAGTTGCATCTCAGGCTCCTCTCCAAGGGCGCACACTTACGATGCGCATTTCCTCCTCCATCTGCAGGTTTTGTTCCTGCTGCACCTGCCTCGACCCGAAGCTCAATATTTCTCTTTTGGATTCGCGAAGAAGGTAAAAATCAAGCGATTATCTCCCAGAATAACTTGTATTGTTAGACACCTAATATGCATCTTGGTAACGAAAATGGAAAAGTGCGAATGTCATTCTGCAATTTCTTACAGTGATAATGCTCTTTCTTGTCTACGACAATGCGATTATATTCTATTAGCGCAATGGTATGGATACAAGACACTTTATAACAGATTTCTAATAAATTTGTAATAGCTCTTTTAACCGTATGATTTCATTACAACATTTCTTTTCAAAGATAAAAGAAATTGTTCAAAATAATCATTCTCTGGAACATTTGGAACATTAATTGCAACATTTCCATTACAGAAAATATG
Organism: Gryllus bimaculatus; assembly: GCA_017312745.1. NCBI lineage: Eukaryota > Metazoa > Arthropoda > Insecta > Orthoptera > Gryllidae > Gryllus > Gryllus bimaculatus. The sequence goes on from BOPP01000204.1 coordinate 2,094,546, forward strand.
ATCACGTAAAATAATCATAGATATAAATGGTAAATCCCCTTCCAAAACTACCTCGTAAAATATAGGTGTTGTGGTAAGATATCTTTGGCATTTTAAAAATAATTAAAGATGTTGTCATTGCCAACATCTTTAATTACCTCGTAAAAATAATTCACGAAAATGGGGCTATGTTTCAATGAAACTAAAATAACTATCGATTTCTAATATTTTATAAGAATTTTAAACAACGTTAGAAAAAATATTTCGTTAACAAAATTATTGTTTCTCGTACAATTTTCACTCTTTTTCGTCTCTACATGTCAGTCTCATCAGTAAGATCCTCAATATTCAGTATACAAAAAGGCTTATTTTACCTATTTAATATAAAAACAACTATTCGAAGATTAAATTTTGAATGATGCAGGTTTCATTATGATTTCCTTATTAATTCATTATGTTATCCGTATTCTTTCCAATTAGTTACTAATACCATTTACTTATAAGACGAGTTTAAAAGAAAAGTCACCACGGATCCTTGTCGAAAGATGTTGCTGTTTCTCAAATATTGTGTTCAGGATTAATAATAACCTAAGTATATTAAATGCACACAGCGTACATTTATTTATTTATTTATTACTACACGTAGTTGTCCTTTTTTTAATTATAAAATTCCATTATCATACATTAATTTTTTACAACTACATATAAATCAATAAAATGTCAACAGTTAACACTGTTTAGACATCGTAGTTACGTGTGTTCTATTCGTAAAATTGTAGGTCCCGGTACGCACTACAAATTAATTATTAACTTATAGAAATAGTGATATATTTGTAATATAATTTAATAATTATCCCCGAGGTAACGGAACGCCGTTCCCTCGCGTTTCGCCAGAAATGAAGCCCTGCGTGTGGGAAATGTCCAAATATTTTTAACTCACTCCTTAAAGAATTTCCAAGAACGTGAGCAAACAAATTTTCGACATGGGAATGCGTTGTTTACAGACTACTGTAATTTACAACAGTCGTTATCTCTTGGCAATATTAAACAAACGGTAACTCTCACGCATAGTCTAGAATAGTTATGGAAGAGTATGTGCTATGATGATGATTCACTCACAATCTGTGCATGAAGTGCAGATATATTTGAGAAATTATTTTTGAATTACATTCCTTAAACACAGGCAGATTATTATTTCTTTATTGAATATTGTGAGTAGGTTTCTGAGACTGATGCATAGAGAACTCGGCTGAAAAGTCTGTAAAATTAATCTTCGTGAAAATTGGTGGGTCATTCAAACATTAAATGAAGAGATATATCAAGCACATTCTTTTTAACGTCGGGATATATTTTCATGTTCTTTTGGAATTACTATATTTTGTTTTGTAAAGTAAATGGAATAGAATTTAACATTTTACAGAACATTGTGATTGAAAGAATGATTCAATATTCATTACTTGTTTCATAAATCAATAATTGTGTATATATTGTAAATCCTAGGCATGAATTCAAGCTGTATATTGATTAGCATCTTTCCTCGCCTCGAGGTCATCTAGAATATTACGAGAGAGCAATATCCGTTTCTTGTAATATAGCTTAATATTAATTGTATTACATTAGTTAAATATTGATTTATACACAATTTAAAAAACAATTATATACGAAATAAATTCGAAAAAAAAAGTTTTCATGACGGAAAATCTTCACAATGGATATTGAAATAGCTTCTTGCTTAGGAAAAAACACATGAAATTGAACTTACCACTTGTTAAGGGAAACATATAATTGAGGAAAACGTTATAAATGGACAATCAGTAATACGAAGAATGCAAGGACGGATCGGCGGAAACTCGTAGATGCATTTGTCCTCTATGTTGGATCTTCGAAGACGTCATGCGAAATGTCGCGGGCTCTGACGTACACAGGCAGACGACGTCGCTTGAGGGAATGCACGCATGCATACGCAAGTCCAATTGAGAGCGGTAAGATGACGGAGCATGTTATAATGGTATCGTTTGCATTCTTTCCGGAAACCTTTTATCGTAGAAGTAGCGAGAGTGCATATTTATTGCGTCTTGGGTGTAATTTTTGGAGCATGGATTTCTGGTGCAGTTTGAGACACTTTGATCAAATCTTTGTTTCAATTGCCCATATTTATGATATGAACAGATATTGTGATAAATCTTGTAATTTAATACTTTCTGGATAATTCCTTAAGAACATTTGTATTCGGTAATTCGTGATTACTTGTATTAAAAATATGTAAATAATGAAGTGAACAAACACTTCCACAATTGGAGTCTAAATGTAAGTTGGGCACGGTAAGCTCATTTCACAGTATATATCCAACAAAGAGCTAATTAAATCAAAGAAAAGGGATTGTCAATGTCAGTGTGATATACTGAAATTCATTATGGTCGCGGTATTTTGAATACAATACATTAATTTATCCACTATCAAAGGGAATTATTGCAAACACAAATTACTCGAGACAATTCATGAACACTTTCAGAACATATTGTCTCTAAGTATTGACGGTGGCAGGATTTTCGACACTAACTTGTCAGCTAGATCGAATTCAGTCGCTGTCTGAAGGAGACTTCCAGCGATCGCCTGCTCTGATCGGTAGTTTTTCGTGGTTTCTCCGATCAACATCAGGTGAATGCCGGGGCAGTACCCTAACAAACGGGCCACGGACCACGAGCGCGATCTTTCCTTTCTCTCTTTGTCTTATCCTCACCCCTTTCGTACACACGCGCGCGCGCGCGCGTATATGCACTACACTACCACTCACTACACTACCATTGAAAATACCGTGTTGAATACCACCAGAAGACCGGTCGAGAGCTTAGAGTTAGTCCCGGCTGGGGCGGAGACCCGTTGGGGGGAGATACCTGGCTAAAGCGAATGTGTCGGTGCGGGATCTCACCATCTAGCGGGAGAAGGCCACCGCCATCTCCTGAGCAAAAACATGATCTACACTTACGGGACTAACGACCTTAGTAGTTTATAAGCCCGAAATCACTAACAAGCAATCTAAGTATTTAAAATGGACGATAAAAAACAGGTTTTTTAAAAATAAAGGTAATGCAAGGTGTGGTGTCTACAAACTATTTGTGGAGTCATCGTTTCAACCAGATGCTTCGCTACTGACGAGGAAATTGCAGACGTCGTAGCAACAGACGCGGGTTTTCCCCACTCGTCTGAAGGCAGCCGTTCGCTTCTCAGAGAAAGGAGTAAATTGCCTTCGAATCAAGACAGTCGTGGATCAATTAAGGTAAATATAGCTTAACAGTTAGATGTTTTGAAAATAATTGATCAAACTTGAATACATCAAATTACAAATCTTACAATTAATTTTTAAGTTTTCCTAATTTTTCTGAGAAATCTGGAACGAAACTCGAATAAACTAGTATTCAGGTTTGAAATCAGAATACATTATTAAATACTAAATTCATAAATATTTCTTATTAACGAAAAATACTCACAGAACAGAGGAAAAATACAGAAGTAAAATAAATTATCGTTTCAAAGTAGCAAAAATCGCGAGAAGCGTTGACCGCTTCGTGCTTTTGGAATAATCCTCCATTAATCTCTGCGCAGGAGTTATCCCCCATTACTTCTGAACATTGTCCGTCTCGCCTTAATCAGTTGTCAAGAAGACCTCTCTCTTACGTGACCCTGCGTCACTAACTAGCGGCCACAGTTTGGAAGGAATTAGGATGGGGATAGGGTTTAGGATACTTCATAGGAGTAGGACTAGCCTTTGTGAAGCAAATTGGTATTGTGGTGAGTTTTCGTTGGCATTTACTATGAAATAATTATATGAGTCGTCATTGCCAACAATATTATTTGTTATAATAGAAGCTTTCGATGGCATAGCCATCATCAGTTTGAAGCTTCCATACAGCAGGTAAGGAATGGATCAACCTACATTTCCATGTTTCCTGTTTTCAAATTTTACATGTTCTAATTCAATTTCATTCACTTTTCTTGCAGTATTAAAAGACTTAACATTCCCATTTTCTTTCTTCCAGTTCTTAAAATGTTAAATATATTTTCTAAAAATTGGAAATTATTAGTAATCTTTTATTATAATTTTGTTGTCAAATCAAAAAAATATTCACGTTTTTAATGTTCTTTGTTTTTCATCTTGTACTAGAAAACTGATGATGATGGCTAAGTCATCGAAAGCTGCTATTTTAATAAATGATATTGTTGGCAATGACGACTCATATAATTATTTCTCTGTGAAGCATCCAAACTTGTTTTGTTAGAACAAATTTCACGTGAGTTTGTCCGGGAATTGAATCAGGGCCTCATTGGTGAAAGGCAAGCGACTTCGCTGAGAGTCACAGCCTTTTGACTCCGAGACAGAAATACAAGAGTCAACAAGATACAAGATACACGGCCTAGTGGAAAAGAAAACTACAGGTTAACAAAGTTTGATGTCATGGAGACTGCCGACCTGAGAAGAAGTGTGAAAATCAACCGTCAGAAAGGAATTGAACGTTCTTGAGTGAGGACGTAGTTCGGCCGTGCGTTTTTGGGGCATAGTTGAAATTGGACACATAATCAGGGCTGTCTAATTGACTGGAACATTCGATGTGAAAGACGGAATGTGTTGGAGAGTATTAATTAAGGCCAGTACAGAGAAAAATAGAATGGACTAAACTATTTTGGCTGTATAGATGTTTCAATATTATTTCCGTTTACAAATATTGTGGAAGTTAATTTTTGATTACGAATAAATGTAATTTATGATTTTTATTTTGTGTTTCAATTGAATATTTTCAGTAAGTTGCTTTGTTCAGTTTTGTTATATACTAGAAATAATCCTGATTAAATATTAAATATCAGCCCTGATTAAATATTAAACGAATATTTTTACTTTCCCCTCATTAAATGAATACATTATCATTTTAATTAAAGGAAAAAGTAAAAACCATGTTACTTCTAACATTTAAATGTTTCTTTGCATTTTTTTATTTATTTTTCATTCGTGATGAAAAATCTATTTACTACATTAATTTATATATATTTTGAGTCGATGATCCAAAATTAAATGCTAGCTTGAAATTGGCTATCAAATAGGCTCTCTAATCACTAGCCTAGTCTCTGAAAAAAGGAATAATTCCGCACATTGTATTCTATAACTAAAACGTATGTAATGTTTAAATGAAGCATCCCCCGTTGATTACATTTATCCCCTTAGCAACATACGTAAAAGACCGTTGGTAGACTTTTAAACCAAGAGGGCAACGATCTTTGTTTACAAACACTCGCGTAATCCAGCATTCCTCCCTTTCTTTCTTCTCGATGTTCGGTTCTTCCTGGTAGCCCAGATGTGCCCGCTGACCCGGAATCACCGGGACTTGGAACTCGCGTAATTCGCGGCAAAACGCGAATAAAAACCATTTCCTGATAAAGCACCAGCGGCGCCCAGCCGACCGGGGAACAGCCGTTAAAACTCCAGGGGGCTTTGGCCACGACACGGAACGTAGATTAACGGCCAACGGCTGAACGGAGAGAGAACCGCCCTCTTCGCCGAAGATGGCACGAAAGCGAATCGACCGGGAGACATTTCGCAGCTCTAAATGGCGAGTAAAATCAATTGAACCGAGTTGGATAAATTGAGGCCAAGTGCAGGCGGCTACGAGTGCAAATGCGTCAAACGAATCAGCGGAATATGCCGTAAGGTATTGATTGTTATATGAAAAATTAAAAATTAATTAAAGTGATTGGATTGCAAGGATAGCTCAAATAAACTGACATATACAAGTCCAGAATTTAGTTACATGATTTCTGATATAATTTCAATGTTTTGAGGATTACAGACAATAATTTAAGGTTATAAAATGACTTGAAATTGAGAAAGAAATTAAGGTTTGGATTGACTTTTTATCTCATTTGATGCCGCTTGAGAATGAGGAGAACAGAATTATACTTTTCAAAGATTCGAATCGTAAAGAAAATACTGATTATGCACGCAAAGAACTTATTTGTGTCCTTGTTAGGCTATTTCATCAACTCATCAACTTTATAAATTAATGTCAGATCACGGTTCCAGCAACATTTGGGTGTTTTTATTAGGATTAATAGTAAGTCATTAAAATGTAAATTTATTGACAAAAGGAAACAGTGTTTGTGAAATTTTATCATGAAATTCGGTTACAACATACATGTTTTGTAACAATAGCAAAAATCATTTTAAGAAATCTAAAAATGTAAACGTAGAAACTGCAATTAAATTTAAAATATTATGTTCTGCCAATTTGATACATAGAAGGTATGTGAAATGTGACTAATAGATTTCCTTACGAGCAAATAAATTATTCCCATACTAATTAAACCCACTAGTGCCATGTCATATCTGCAAGGAGCAAATTAGTATAATCCCTTCGGTAGATAGTGACTTTAATTTTTATCGTCAGACACATATCGCACATGTTTTACATTAGCTAATATTACAGCAGATGTACGCGGAATTCTCCCATTCAAAGTTCAAGAACATAACAATTCTTTGTTTCACGTATTCACTCATTAAATGTTATCTTACAACGCATTACGTTCGAAACACTCGACGTATTGCGCGGCAACAGTTGCACCAGTGCCCCCTTCCTTGCGAAAGCACAACGCAGCAATCAATACGAGAGAATCACGGTTCAATGCCGCCGACTCCTGCAGGTTGATCTCCTGACGCGGCGGAGGCTGCTGGTGGGGCGGGGGCGGGGGCGGTGGGCGCCGCAACCACGTCCCCGCCCGCCCCGCCAACACGTGTTCTACCCAGTCCGCAACACTCCCGCGCCGCAAACACGGCCCCGCGCGCAAACACGGTCCCCGCCCAACAACGGTCCTTCGTCCGCAACACGTCCCTTCCGCACGCAACACGTCCCAAGCCGCAACACGCCCCGCCGCAAAACACGTCCCCGCCGCAACACGGCCCCGCCGCAAAACACGTCCCGCACGCACACGTCCCCCGCCGCAACACGTCCCCGCCGCGAACACGGCCCGCCGCAACACGTCCCCGCCGCAACACGTCCCCCGCCCGCAACACCGTCCCCGCGCCGCCACACGGCCCCGCCGCAACACGTCCCAGCCGCAACACGTCCCACGCCGTTCAACCACGTCCCCGCCGCAAACACTGTCCTCGCGCAAACACGTCCCGCCGCAACACGTCCCCCGCCGGCAAACACCCGGCCCGCCGCAACAACGTCCCCGCGCGCAACACAGTCCTGCGTCGCACAACGCTCCCCGCCGCAACACGTCCCAGCCGCCAAACACGCGCCCCGCCCGCAACACGTCCCGCCTGCAACACGGTCCCCGGCCGCAACACAGTCCGCGACCGCAAACACGGCCCCCCGGCCGCAACACGTCCCCGCCGCAACACGGCCCCGCCGCAACACGTCCCGCCGCAACACGTCCCCGCCGCCAACACAATCCCCGCGCGCAACACGTCCCCGCCGCAACACGTCCCCGCACGCCAACACGGCCCCGCCGCAACACGCACCGCGCGCAACACGTCCCGCCGCAACGACGTCCCCGGTCGTCAAACACGTACCCCGCCGCCAACACCGGCCCCGCATCGCCAACCACGTCCCCGTCGCAACCACGCCCGCCGCAACACGTCCCCGCCGCAACAACGTCTCCCCGCCGCAACACCTACCCGCCGCTAACACCTCCCCGCGCCGCAAACACGGCCCCGCCCGCGAATACCTCCCCGCACGCCAACACGCCCCGCCGCAACACTGTCCCCGCCCCAGACACGATCCCCGCCCCAACACTGTCCCCGCCGTACCAACGTCCCCGCGCGCAACACGTCCCGCCGCAAACACGTCCAGCCGCAACCGCCCCGCTCGACACGCCCCCCGCCGCAACACGTCCCCGCCGCAACACGCCCCGCCGCAACACGTTCCCCCGCGCGCAACACGGCCCCGCCGGCAACACTGTCTCCCGCCGCAACACGCCCCGCCTCCAACACGTACCCCGTCGCAAACACGTCCCGCCGCCAGACACGTCCCCGCCGCAACACGTCCCCGCCGCAACCACCTACCCCGCCGGCAAACCTCCCGCCCGCAACACCGGCCCCGCCGCAATTACCTCCCCAGGCACGCATACACGTCCCTCGCCGCAAACGTCCCCGCCCCAACACGTCCCCGCACCCAACACGTCCCCGCCGTACCAGCGTCCCCGCGGCTAACACGTCCCCGCCGCAACAGTCCAAGCCGCAACACGCCCCCGCCGCAACACGCCCCCGCACGCAACACGTCCCCGCCGCAACACGGGCCCTCGCCGCAACACGTCCCGCCGCAACACGGACCCCGCCGCACACGTTCCCCGCCCGCAACACGGCCCCCGCCGCAACACGTCTCCGCCCGCAACATCGTCCCGCCTCCAACACATCCCCGCACGCCAACACGTTACCCGCCGCAACACGTCCCCGCCGCAATACACGCCTCGCCGCAACACGGCCCCGCCGCAACACGTTCCCCGCCGCAAACACTGTCCCGTCGCAAACACGTCCCCGCCGCCAAACACGCCCGCCGCAACAACGTTCCCGTCGCAACACCGTTGCCCGCCCAACACGTCCCCGCTCCCAAACGTCCCCGCCGGCAACCACCGTCCCCGCCGCAAACATGTCCCGCCGCAACACGTCTCTCCGCGACACGGTCCCCGCTTCAACACGCCCCCTCTCAACACGCCACCGCTTCAACAATATGTCCCCAGACCATAACTACGGATCCCGTCACATTCAGGGTTTCCCGCCGAAAAAAACGTCCCCACTTAACAACACGCCCCCGCGTTCAACACCCCCCTGATTCAACAACATGCCCGCAACATCACGTCCCAACCGCAACACGCCCCCACTTGTTTACCACGCTCCCCGGCCATGCCCCGCTTCCCGATCTCGACCCAGGCGTTGCCGTAACCCGGCGGAAGCTAACGCGCGGGGTCGAGATAATATTGTATTCTAATCCGCTAACAGCCCTCCCCCCCCCCTCAGATCCCAGATAACAGCGCGACGCCGACCTTCCTGGCCACTTTCCGCAAGAGAATTCCTCCGAAGCGCCTCGACTGAACACTTCGCGGCCTTCCAATGCGCATGCCAACTGCGAGTAAATGCGATCGCGATTATTTGTGAAATTTCTAAACAAGTGAGGATCGCCCAGGACCGGATTCGCTACTTGAAATAGTATTATCATTCAGGTAGTACATCAGCCAAGCCTTAATGCTTGAGGATGATCAATTTAAGAGAGAGTTTGTGGTTAGAGGCTTTTCATATGAGCAGTTAGTTGGTTTGGATGTCCTAAAATAGACCTCGGTTGCCTCGTTGGTTAGGACTTGCTGCGCTTTCCACCGATGCCCCACGGGTTCCATATCTACGTTCGGCGGGGCAAAATTTGTGTGTTGTCTCTGTTATATTATGTTGTATGTCTATTTCGTCATCATTTCACCCC
>BOPP01000204.1:2118867-2138167 GCA_017312745.1 Gryllus bimaculatus
CGGGGTGCGGCGCGGGGGGGCGCGCTTTCAAAAGGCATGTGCCGTGCCGCGTTGGGACGGTGCGGCGCGAGGGAACTACGGTTGCTTGGCAACGAGAATACACAACGCGCAGACACAACAGAGGAGCAGGAGGCGGGCGCACGGTGAGTCACTGGTCGCGAGAGCTCTCGCCGCCGGGATGGGGTCGTCTGATCATCCGAGCGGGCAAGGAATAAATAACTAGAGGTCAAATGTGAACAACCCGTGGTCCCCAGGTATATTTCCGGAGGTCAGCTGTTGTCAATGCTGTTGTCCGCTATTGTCCATGTTGTATGAGGAATAATTTTTAAACGGCTGGAAATAATAGCTGATTATTTTAATTTTCATAATCTTTTCGAGCGGGGGTTTTCAAACTTTTTTCGTCCACGGGTCCCTTGACCTAAACGAAACTCTCCGCGGCTCCCCCGGTAACAACACGTTTCAAACATAAGGGTTAATATAGACCCACTAAAGATTCAACTCAAATGAGTAAATTATATAAAAAGCTATTTCATTTCTCCATTCTAATTCGGTATTAAAATAACACATAACATATTTTATTCAACATTTTTATTTCGTAAAAATAGTCTTCTAAAAATTAATGGGAAGGATGAGTACCTCTTCATAAACAATCGCTCAAATCTGGTTTCAATATTTAAAAAAAACTGCGACTTGCAACTCTTTTTCGACGTTCAATTTCGATCTCAACCAAACACAGGTTGGACACAGCTCGCGTGGGCACATGAACTCGTGATCTGCGTGGGTACAAAGATTAAATATCCCCGACGCGCGCTTGGGATGTATGCCGATGCTAAAGGAGCCACAGAAGAAAAGAAGGTTCAATTAATCCACAATTAATTAATTAATTAATTAGGAAAATAATTTTTATAAATATATATATATATATATATATATATATATATATATTACAAATAACAGTACGATAGTACAAAATTATTTCGTGGAAAAAAATACACGAATATTAAAGTAAGTCTAGTCTAAAGATCATTTTAAATAAATTATCGCGACGCTCTTTCCCCAGAGAGCCTTTCAAAACCCCTGCTTTACAGAATTCTGGACGGCCTCTGCGTTCTGAAAGAATCGTTGACTACAGGGGCCGTTCAGGAAGTTGATAATTAAGGAGGGTACTCCCGACCCCTGGGCGGCTATGGTGGTTGACTACAAGGTTTTGTCTATGATATTTCCCATGATGATCCAGATTCGAAAATGAGCACCAATCTAAAATGAACATGTCAGGAGAGGTCTGAACACTGGTCTGAAAGAGAATGCTTGTTTAAAGGATGTGTTTACCAACGATGTAACAGGTGGAATAATTAAGTTAGCGTCCGTGACATTGTAGTGATTGAAAATTACTTCTTTAAAAAACGAACGGTTACTGAGAAGCGGCGCTCCTTTCAGTAGAAACGGAAGGAGCTCTTCCTTGTCTTGCAATAAGTTCTTATTATGCTATTCCACAATACGCAGCAAAATAGTTTGAAAAGATTCAATATTAGGGACCCTATGATTTCGTCCTTTTTAGTGTCTCTTAAAATATTAACTCGGCTCTGATGGCGCGTTACGAAACACCAAGTGTCTTCGGTGATTTCAGTTTCGGAGGTCGAGAACTACAATTAAGCACTTGAAAAAACACGTTTTCAACTGAAGAATTGTATGCGTGAAAAAAAAACATCAGATAAGGGAGCAGATGTGTAATGTGCTAACTAACCAACTGGCTGTGGCTACTCATACAATATTCTCGACAGAGATAAGGAATGTGTAGAAAGGTCAACAACCGCCATCTTAAAAAAACAACCGCCCAAATTGCATTCTTTTTTTTCTTTTTTTTTTCATAAACAGTCACATAAATTTCATATAAAAATCCCAATGTGAGTTGCAAAACCGTTTTATTATGATTTTTGATTTTATTAAAAATTATCTCTGATAGCATACGCACCCTTTGACTACTGTGTCTCACTTGGTCAAACGTGCAATTTGTGCAGAGTTCTGTAGCTAATTGTGTATTGCAAAACTGGTTAGTTCGTAACTATGTAAAATTCCTATTATTTATCTCAAATTATCATATGTCACAAGATCCCCATTTCAAATAAAATATTTCCAATAATATTTCCTAATTAGAAAGTAATGACTTTCAATTATTTGTTTCAGTGTACATCAGTTTGGCCTCGCTGATCTCTAAATCATCAAGAAAAAGGATAATTCAAAAATTATGAGACCATGCAAAGGCGAAAACTCAGATCACACCCAATTGTGACATAACACAAGAATCAGCTTCTTCTAAACAAATCTGTCTATTAAGGGTCGTCCATAAATTACGTAACGCTAAAGAGGGGGGAGGGGGTCTTTGGCAGCGTTACAATACGCTACATAGGGGTAGGGGGTATTAGTTTAGTGTTACTATAGTAATATTCATATTAATTTTTTACATTTTTTGAAATAATTTCTTTTTTGAGTCCTGTACTAAAACATTAAAATATTAACTAATTAATTTGTTTTAAAAACATAAGTAAACTAAACAGCTTATTATTTGCAAATTGTTACAATAAATGGAAATATTTTTCAATTTATTTTCAACCAGTAAAATTACAAAGAAAATATTCAAAGGTAATATGACGTATATTCTAGAATCCATTTAAATTGACACTGTACATGATTCCGGACGGCGTGTGCATAGCTTGTGATCAACCATTTCTAGCCCAAGCATTCTTCCTTCACTCATAACTTGCCCCAATCTCATTGTTACGTGCAGCCTGCAACTAAGTTCTACTTTAATTATCATTAATCACATTATCATACAACACAAGTAAAATAAAATTGTTTTTACTGTGCTGTAATTTACTTTCCCTTCATGAATTTACCAAGGGGGAGGGGTACGCAAGCGTTACGTAATTATGATAAATAAATAAAGATATTGATACCTGACAATATCTCTATTTATTTATCATAATAAAAAGGTATCTACTTCACCAACAATCCAATTAACGTTACGTAATTATTTAGGGTGATTTCAAGCGCGCGTTACGGGTGCGTTACAAGACGGAGAGGGGTATTGAAAAACACTTCAAATTTGCGTTACGTAATTTATGTGCGTCTCCTTACTAATTTCCAATGCGCAAAGAATTTGTAAGAAAACAACGCAGCCACGTGAGAGGTGTTTATGGCTACCTTTTGAAACCCATTTTGTAACAAACACGTATTTTATGATGCTGACTATAATTCTTAATATGCGTTTGATTTTTGACTGTTTCTCACTAACTGGTTCTGACTGTTTCGACTGCAAACAAATAGAATTGATCTCATTTGTTCTAAACATTTGTTTCATACGCTATCACTTGTAAATAAACGCAGACATATTTATACTTCCATTTAATTATAGAGCCCTTTGATGTTAAATCAGCTGTTACGGTGACATCCGATCGGGAGCTTAAACATCGCTACGTTTAAGCTCACGACTGGATGACACCGTAGCAGATGATTTACATCAGTGGACTCCATTGATTATCCAAATTGGACTCCTACCGAAGTGTAGAAGGATGAGTACTTCCTTTTGAAGCAAGAGCTTTCTTCCCCTGGGATCCACACCTTATTGGTAATAATCTATCCCTAATTATACGCGACGCCGATAAGGCGGGGCCTGCCCTAGGAGCCTGTTCGGAAACAATCGACGAGAGTGCACCGAGAGGTTGCCAGATAACATTTTCAATTTTACCTCCCTTGCGGCCCCACCTGACCCGCCCATTATTATCACGAGGTGCTCTTGAGAGGGGAAAAGGTTAAAGATCCTTCGAGGTAAAATGCACAGTTGGAGCTAAGTAGAGCAGTGAAGTTTCCTATCTTAGCCGTCTTGATATTACAAAAAGGATTACAACAGTCGTATGCTTAAACCGGGAGATATTGTTTTTACATGGTCTCTGGCTGGATAGGCTGACAAAAACAGTGGAATGGAATCAGAAATAATTTTACAATATGAATCCACCAGTTTTCGAATTTCTCGATGAATAGAATTCCTCGTCAGGTTCCTTTGTCTTTGATTAATCGAATTTCTCGATAATTCGTATTCCGTCACATTTGCATTTTTTCCATTTAATATTTCCCATATAAAAACACTTGTTAAGTTTCTCCAGCGAGTCGAATATTACGAAATAACTGCAATAACACGAGTTCCAAGTTCCAGTTCGTTATTTTCTGGACTTGCGGCTTAACATTAGTAGTGATCTACTATTTCTCTGGAGACTGGCATACCGAACCGGAGCAAATGGGCGTTATTTACAATGAAATCATTCGAGTTTAGGAATTCGTCAAGGAATACTTGTTATCACTCTTCGCTTCGAGCTACCGAGAGTCTACGATAATGGCTACACCTAACAATAAGATTAGGGCATCAGATTTGGGTTGTTAGCGGGGCTTTCTTTTTCAAGATATGTTTAGTGAATTGCCACAACGTGTTGTTATTACTTGTACTTAGAGACTGAATTAAATCATTGTAAGCTGTTTGTGTATGTTCCCTTAGTGATCCCTTAGCCTTAGTGATATTTTTGCTATGTTGGTCAGTAAATTTAACTCTTTCTTAAGCTGTGGGTTTCTCGGGATGCACCAAGGGCTTCTTGGTTTGTTTCTAGGGAACACTACCACAGAGGGGCAAAAGAAGCGAGCGTCTCGTTGCGTCGGAGTGAAGAGCAGCGCGGCGGCCACGACCTTGACCTCCGCCGGCGAAACAAAGACGCAGCGGTCGCGGGGCGGGAGCCTTTGCGGCGTCGCGCGCCGCCTCCGCCGCAGGCGTTGTTCGCTGCGCGCGCGGCGGCGGAAAACGGCGGCGACGGTGACAGAGACTGGCGCATATACACTATGTGATCAAAAGTATCCTGACACGAGGCTGAAAATGATTTATCAGATCGTGGCACCCTCCATCGGTAATGCTGGAATTCAATAGGGTGTTGGTCCATCCTTAGTCTTAATGACAGCTTCCAGTCTCGCAGGCATACTTTCAATCAGGTGTTGGAACGTTTTTTGAGGAATGGTATCCCGTTCTTCACGGAGTGCTGCGATGAGGAGAGGTGTCGATGTAGGTCGGTGAGGCCTGGCACGAAGTTAGCGTTTCAAAACATCCCAAAGGTGTTCGATAGGATTCATCTCAGAACTCTGCGCAGGCCAGTCCATTACAGGGCTCGATCGTGATGAAAGATGCAATCGCCATTCCCGACTTTCTCTTCAACAGTGGGAAGCAAGAATGTATTTAAAATATCAACGTAGGTCAGTATAACGATAATTCCACACAAAGCAACAATGTATGCAAGCCCCCTCCATGAAAAACACGACCACACCATGTCACCATTTTGGACGTGTCCAGATTCTTTTAATCATATAGTGTACTTCGAATAAACTATTAACTTCGTTGACACTTGATCAGCTGTGACGCTGTCATTCAATCGGGAGCTTGTATGTCACCATAGTGACGTCACTGTAGTGACGTTCAAGTTCCCGATTGGATGACAGTGTTACAGCTGATCAAGTGTCAACGGACTTAATGTTTTAATCGAAGTGTAGCTAGTTAACATAGGCCTGGTGGTGACGGTGGCGGCGGACGCAAGTTTGGTATACGTTTCCAAACATATCCTGTTTCGTGAATGTGTTTTTGTAGGAGGTGTCGGTCTTCCTGCCCCTCAGAATGATGAGATCTGGTGGCGACCTACATGGCTCGCGGAAGATTTCGCCCTCCAGGCCCCTCCAAGTGTACTGACGTGGAGATGTGTAATTTGCATGAAAATATATTCTTGATACACATACATTACAGTATTTTTAGGAAAATAAACATTATAGAGTTTGTAAACAAATTATTTCAGTAAGAAAATACTTGTTTACACCAGCGTTTCAAAGAAATGTAGTTTGTATTTAAATATACACCATATATTTAAAAATTATTTTTGTGCCATCGTCATAGCTTATGTCTTCTTTACGTAATAAATCATAAATCTTCCCTTCTCCTGTTTTTATTTTGATTAATTTAAATTATTTTTTTACTATTTTTATGTCTTAAATATTTTTTGTTTGCCAAACGTCGATGCAAAATGTGAGGCTCCTATATGGCTGGAAACATATGATATGTCGAGTTTACAATGTAGACTCCCGTCTGAAAAAACACTCCCGTCTGAAAAACAAAGCTTATTCTCTAAACATGTTTCCACGATTACAACATATTACGTTCATAAAAATATATACGTGAGCCATTCTGTTGATAATTTGTTGTCCACCTGAAATTGTCAGGTAGTCACTAGATTCTCCGACAAAGCTTATAAAAAAACTGGACTAGTTTTTTAACTTTTTTATTTTCACATTTTTTAATAATAGTCGCTAATGAGTGACCAATGAAATAAAATAAGATAAACAAGAACGAAATAGGTAAAATACATTTCAAATTATATTTTCTAGTATCACTAAAAAATTTTCCAAATAAAAAAATCAAAATATTACGTTTAAATTCATTCTTTCGGAGCATTTTATCGAGCTATTTTCGTGTTCACTGTACAGAAGGATTTCGCCCGGAGTGTCGAAGCCTCTGTACACCGCGCGGGAAATCTCGCTCGGATAACGCGTGACGAAGTATCAACTCGTCAAATCGGCTCAGCGTGCCTCATTAAGCCCCGGATTGTTACGCTGTTCACTGAATATGTCGGAATTAATTGACACCTCTTACGAACTGCCTCCAATCACGCCCGCCGCTTCATTTGCTCGGTTATGGATGGGCGACGCACGCGGTCAGACATAATTTTCGAAGGCTTGCGTTTGGCACGGATCGCGCGAATCTTTCGCCCTCCGTTACTCGTTTGGGGGTGCCTTCCTATCATGGCGTGCGCGTTTCAACATGGTTTACCTCTCGTGCTAGTAACGGCAATTAATATCCTAAGCGCATAACGCGGGGAAATATACGACCCAAACAATGGATGGGCGTTTATAGCGGGAATGAAAAAAAATTCCGAAAGTTAATGGTGGCGAGGCTCACAATTCAATCAATTACACTGCCCTTAAAAGTGTTGTTGATGAATATACATCGAAACTGATTAATCGTGTAATACAAAAAATGTACAATATCGAAGGTCTGAAAAATATTGTTTGCTGCCACTTTTTCTTTATCCTGACAATAAATCTTTGTAAAAGCTCGACAATGTGTCGCTTGAGTGCCACCGTATTGTGGTACTATTTTGACTTGTGTGAATAGAGCAATAAAACCACTAATAAATAAATTACAGCTGTAAAATTGCTGTTAAACCATACAAAATGGTTTTCCAAAGAAAAGCCTTCCACACTTGTCAAGGGCAACAAATAAAATACTTCCATATATCACGCAATCTGTACACGAGTGTGCTCTTATTAAAGGCACGTAAGTGTGAATTAGGAGTACTGAAATTTGAGGCTCTAGAATCATAAGACAAAATTATTCACAAATAATTTAATGCCAATGGTACCTTTGGAGTAATGCTTGCATCAACGTAAAAATATAAGAAAATAACAGTTGGTAGAACGTGATAATTAAGATTTCACATTTTATCATCTCCATTGTAAAAAAGCTTCTGACATTAATACAAGCAACAGTATGTATTATCATAAGAATTATATATTTATACTGTAATATTTGTTTTGTATCTTCCTGTCAACGGTATACCTCACAGCTTCAATACTTAATATTCAGTTAATAAATATTTATGTGCTATTTAGTCAATTACACAACAAGATAAAACCAACAACATTTCTTCAACATTTATGGCTTGTATTAATTTGCATCTAGTATTTATCGGCTCTATTATTCTAATGTAATCTAGTATTTATTGGTTTGCAGATACAGCTCGAATGAATAAAAAATATCCTAAAATACCAATAATTAAACAATCAAGGAGTTTTAACAGATATTTTCCCATCGTTTTTGTAATTTGTTCGGTTTCTTTTTACATACGAACGAAAAACACATTTGTGACACGCTCTCTTGTAAATTATCCAGACCACACTGGCGTAGCAACTCGCTCCGAACTCATAGTTCACCCACCGTCCGAAAGATGGCAGACAAATCTGCGCAACGGCGCTATCTCTACGCAGCTCCGCAAACTACGACAGGATCGGCGCAGTTCATTCATCGTCATCAAACCCAAATCCGTCTACCACCCTCGCCTCGTTAAAACAACGAAGCGCGCCGCTCAGGAAACGCACACATAACCCTCGCGATCCTAAATCAGACGCGCGGCGGACGGGGTGGAGCGGAGCGGGAATGTTGGATTGGGGAGGGGTGGAGCGGAGAGGGGGAGGACGGGGCTAAAGTACGCTAACACGCCCCTCAACGCCAGGCTTTACAACTGCGGCCGACACGACGTCGTTCGCCTGCTTAACACGTCGCGCCGCGAACGCCGCGTGACTAACTCTCGGCCGCGACGGCGGAGGGCGCTGAGGTATGGGCAACACTTCGTCGTACAGAGGCCTCCAGGCCGTGACGCGCGTAGAGGGAGACGGAGTTGGTTCACACCCCATCAACACCGAACAGCCTGGGTTATTCGGTGTCCAATCATGTGGCAATTTAAATATGCATGAATTCTATGAAGTTCAATTCCTATCAAACTCAATGTTTTTAATTCGAGAATCGAATGTCTCAATCCGAACGAATATCTCGAACTACGAATCTCGAACCTTGATAACGTAAACTACGATAACTCGAATTGTGATAACGCAAACTACGATAACGCAAAGAGTGTTATTTCGAACTACGATAGAGTGAATTTTGGGTAATGGTGATCTCGGATATAATGTACTTTCGATTATGGTGCATGAAGTCACTTACCTCGATTCGCTTGATTCGCTTACATTACAGATAAACATTCCGGGATTTGGTTACTATAGTGGACTCTTCACATCGGACATAAGAAACACAGGAAATATTCACAAATTCCAGGAACAATATTACTTTGCTTCAGGATTACGAATCTAAGACATAAAAAACAATGTTTGCTGGCTCGTGTTTAATGCACTAACGTATTGTTTATGCGATTGCGGTAAAACTTTCTCAACTTATTGCTTGTACTTCCGGGAAGAATATAGGTATATGGGAATGTGCATATGACTGCGCACATAGACTCGCGTTAATGATGAGTTCATGCGGACTCAAGGACTCTGACCAGGGCGCTTTACGCCACGGCGCTCTCTACGCAACCCGCTGCACACTGAAGTACGATTATTAAGACATCTTCATGGCGAATTCTGCCCCTGCGATTGTGAAATTTCTAACCAGGGAGAGACAGAGGAAGACTGAGACTCAGGGAGAGAAACAATCAGAAACAGACAGAGAAAGAGACAGACGGAAGGACACGGAGGGAGAGACGGAACCACACTCACGAGAAAGTCTTTCGTCTATTGATTTTTTTTCAGGTCGTAGAGTAAAACGTGATTAACAATCACGTGACTAGTAGCTTGTAAAATGTAATCCATAGCGAAGCATTGCCGGGTCACTTAGTAACCTATAACTTAAGGGTTTGTGAGGAGCTGGCAGCCGGGGGAACTTGCCCCATGCCCCCTTTTAATTGGGGGCCCAATTTTTTCATTCAAAATAATTTTTTTTATATTTTTTTCATTTAATTAAAATTAACCACTGTAAGTTACTGATGAATGGAGAAATTAATTATAATTAAGTAAGAAGGAGAGTAGAACTTTTGTTTGAAATCGGTTCTACTGAACAGGCCTCTTGTTTTCTCGAAGCGCTGGCTATTTTGCTCAATTTATGGTGAATGAATGCGACTGAGAGAATGCACCACTGAAAAAATTGTGTTAGGTCATCTTCAGAAATTCTGTCGGTTCCGAAAACGTCTTTACGTGGACTGGGAAATAAAATCATTTGAAATCCCATTTGACTAGGACATCATAAATTCTATGAAAACGTCTTCCAGATCTGAAGAAAAGGATTGCAATGACAAAGAAGATACAAATTAAGACAATGTACCTACAATATAAGAGTAATTCAAACTTAATAAGACTGCACCAAGATATTGTGAGAGGGTGGATAATGTAGTGAGGAGTAAGTACGGACTCTAGACGAGGAGCTGCGACAATAATTATTAATAGAAATCTGCACACAGCAGTGATAAAAAATGTTTTGAAGCTAAATGAAGGTATTGAAATATTGAATTCGCGTGTTTGAATATTTTATGGAGCTTTTCGAAATACTAAAATCATTGTAGAGAAACAATTTTATTTTAGCATATTCGATCGAGTTAGCTTACGATTTAGTGATCCAAAAATGTCGGTCCCTGGAGGTTCAATTTAACGAGAGTCGATCGTAGGTTTTTCCCCTTGTACTTGCCAAGAAAAAAGTACTCTCAGAAATTCTTATCTAAGATACATCTAATATTTCAAATGTATTCTATTTATTTTCTTCTTTTATTGTTAACAAAATATTTATAACTCTTGTATTGCGGAAATACGTGCTTCGGGTTAACAGGAGGTGAAGTCTGCTTTCTCTAGCCTTGTTGGCATTCTTTTTCCCCACTTCCAGGGCCCTCTGTAGATTTACGGGTCATAGAAGATGTATATAATTCCTGAAAGTGGGAGGTGGCGTGGCCCAACATTTACTGTTAATAAAGCCAATATTAGAATTAATTTTGAAAGGAGTGAACCTCAATATCACCCTGGATAGGACATAGCCGGGTGAAAATCTCTTCATTTCATAGAGTTTGAACCCGTTTTTATGGAGTTTGTATTCTATTTCACATCTGGTTCACATATCCCACCTCCAAGATTTTATATGTTAATTATTTTAAGGCATCGTTTGTTACTTAGTCAAATTTCAAAAAAAGAATTTACAATATGGCAACCTGAAACACATTTCAATCAGATCACAACTTTTATATTTCGTATGTCCTTCCCGAATTCAACCTTATTTCCCCACTTTGACCTACAAAAATACGTCCAGTCATTGAGTGTTCACGACAGTTCAATAGTGTCGTTTCTTCAAGGACCGTCCCCATCTCGCCATCAAATCTTTTATCCTCTCGTTCCAATTCTGAATGAATCATCATTTCACCAAAAAAGCGCTCGTAGGCCCAATTACGAAATCCGCCGCTCGGCGAGTTGGCTTTGAGGTGGAAAGTTGAAAGGACAGTCGGCCAGAAAAACACCACATACCGTGAACATTTTAATACAAGTCGTGAAATGGAAGTCTCCCCTTCAAATGAATACAATAAATCTCTGGAGAACAATGAGCATACGTGAACAACACAAAACATCACTCACAGATAAGAGCCTTTTGTATTCTACCCTGCAGAAGTTTCAATGAATTTTCTGATTTAAGGTTTTAATAACAGTGTCGTATTAAAATCCTATACAAACCTATACAATTTTTTAATTACAATTATACCAATACAAGTTTTTTTTAACTAGGACGAATAATGGATGCGATAATTTTCCGGTTACCGAATTCATTATGACAGCTTTTGTTTTCAATCATTCACTAATGCTAAACTAAAACGCAACAGTGCTTCTAGGTATCCAAAAAATTGTGCAGCACATTTGTTTATATAACACTAACGTTGCAAATGTTGACATACAGTTAAATCTCACTTAACAGATAATTAAATTTAAGTGTTTGTCTCGACTACATTACCTAGTATTCCTAACAAGGGGAAGGATCCCACTATTATTTTTAGCAATTTTTCAGCGACCCTTTCCAAATTTAGAATTATCAATATCAGTATACTCATAAAATATTGCCATTATATGTACAAATTAAACCGTATTTGAAACCACAACGCGACTCATGCATTTTAAAAAATTTTCAATTTGTATTAGAAAACGAGCTTGTATTGTTAATAATGCCTGCCACGCTTTCCAGACATAGGTGGCAGTAAATTGGTTCTCCAGATTTCTCCTTGTAATGAATAACCACCTTCCGTCTAGTCATAATTGCTACCTTGACTGTTCATTCAGTAGTTATTGTACTATTGATTTTTTTTCCCTTTCAGTTTCTAGTTTTCAGTCGCATATCACGTTGCGAAACTAAGTTGGTAATAGAAAGAGAAATTTTCATGAAGGCTTCATGAATCTATTACCAAATTAAGGAATTCATTAAATATAAATCACTTTCTGTGTAAATTTAGGTTTGATAAAGGTTCGGAAAAATGTATATATGTAATAACAAAGTAATGAATAACATTTCAACTATAATTGTAGTATTAGTTAATAATACTAATATTTTACATAATATATATTAATTAATCATGTTTTAGACAATAAGTAATAATTATTAATCTACGGGTTAGCCAGAAGTGAAAGTCTCCTTTCCTCTAGCCTTGTGGCAATTCTTTTTTTCCCCCACTTCCAGGGCCCTCTGTAGATTTTACGGGTCCAATAGAAGATGTATACTAATTCCTGAGAAGTGGGAGTGGCTGCGTGGGCCCCAACATTTTACTGTTTAATATAAAGCCCCAATAGTTTATGAAGTTTAATGTCTTGGAAAGGAGGTGATACCTCAATTATCGACTTACCTGGATAGGGATACATAGCCGGGTGGAAAAAATTCTCTTCATTTCATAGAGTTTTGAAACTCGTTTTTATATGGGGTTTGTTATTTGTCCTATTTTCACATCCTGGTTCAACAATATCCCACCTCCAAAGATTTTTTATATGTTAATTTATTCTTTTAAGGAGAATCGTTTGTTACTTATAGTGACAAATTTCAAAAAAATGAACTTTACAGATATTTGGCAACCTTGAAACAAACATTTTCAATTCAAGATTCACAACCTTTTAATATTTTCGTATGTCCTTCCCTGAAATTCAACCTATTTCCCACACTTGACCTACAAAAATACGTCCCAGTATCTGAGTGTTCACGAACAAGTTCAAATAGGATCCGTTTTCCTTCAAGACCGTCCCCATCTCGCCATCAATCTTTTATCCTCTCGTTCCAAATTCTGAATGAATCATCATTTCACCAAAAAAAGCGCTCGTAGGCCAATTTACGAAATCCGCCGCTCGCGAGTTGGCTTTGAGGTGGAAAGTTGAAAAAGGACAGTCGGCCAGAAAAGACAAACCACTACGCGTGAAGCCATTTTTAAATACAAGTCGTGAAATGGAAGTCTGCCCCTTCAAATGAAAAATACAATAAATCTCTGGAGAACAACTGAAGCATATCGTTGAACAACACAAAAACATTCACTCACAGATAAGAGCCTTTTTGTATTCTAATCCCTGCATGAAGGTTCAATGTTTTCTGATTAACAGGTTTTAATAAAGTGTCGTATTAAAAATCCTATAACAAACATATAACATTTTTTAATTACAATTATACAATACAATGTTTTTTTTTAACTAGGGACGATAATGGATGCGATAGAGTTCCGGGGGTTACCAGAATTCATTAAGACAGCTTTTGTTTCAACTCATTCCACTAAGGCTAAAACTAAAAAACCGCAACAGTAATAATATAATAATAATAATAATAATAATAATAATACATAATAATAATAATAATAGATAATAAATAATAAGAATAAATGTCTTTATTAAGGCCTGCTCTTCCGCCTAACCACTAGAAATTACATACATTTAGAATTAGTAACATTTTAAGAGGGGATGACTAAGCTGTACGATTTAACAGTCCTGGGAGAACAATACCTGGGACCATCCGGCAACGCTTAAGCGATTGGAGTAAACCCAGATAAACGCTGCAATCCGCTTTAGGGCCCGAACATAATAAAAGTACTGAGTAAAGTTGTACATAGTAAGTGAAAGGGAAGCTTTCGTATAAAGGAGAAAAGAAGAGAACGTTCAGGGGAAGGGGTCTAAAATTAAAATGATAAAATATTGAGGAAGAGGGAAGAGAAAAGACAGCGAAGAAAAGGACGAAAAAGAAGTAGGCGGAAAAGTGAAGGTTTATTTGAGGAAACGTTAGAGAAGCTACGTTTTTAGTTTACGGTAGCTTTTTACATAAATATACAATAATTTTAACAACCAAAAGAAGCACAATACACTGTAAGCAAATAACAACAGTAATTTTAAAGCACAATACTGGCAGTACTAAGGAAACAAAACAAAGAGTGGAATGGTATCTTAACAATCAATTTTGGTTTATGCCAATATATTGTAGTAAATATCCTGATGGTACAAAGAATACGCTATCAAGTAATATTTTAATCTGGAACGTCAGACTAATATCTTTTGTATATTTTAAATAACAATTTCGTTTAGGAGTACACAGATAAAAGTAATGATGTTCATATTTAGATGTGAGGAGGGAATGAAAGAGTGAGGAATAGAGGCGAATGAGGGTATGGGTAGAAATATTGAGAATAATAAGAGGGGAAATGAATGGTTTTTAACGGAGGGCGGTGACGCGGGCGCTTGAACGTGCGGAAGAAGTCTGGAGATTGACAGACAGACGTTGAGCCGTTCTAATATGCGTTATTCCTTTACCCATGTGGTTAATTCAGCTTTGAATTTTCCGAAAGTGTTGTAAATGCTTTAGTTCGCTGGTAATTATATTTCCAGGCCTCGATAGCTGTAAATGGTGAATGATTTGACCCCTGAATGAAAGTCGTGCTCGATGTTAGTTTCAGAGGATTGAAGACTTCAGCTTTAATGAGGAGTGTTTTGCACTGAGATACCGGTTTAAAAAACTTTATAAAGAAGAAGTAGAGAGTGGTAACGTTAACCGTCTTTTGAGTCTACGAGTATAGACAGACAATTCTGTGTCAAAAAATTCGGATACATGGTCGTATTTTCGTAGAGGTCAAAAAAATAAAAACGTACGCATGCCGTTCTGGCTACTTGTAGTTTTATCGGTTGTAATTTGGAATGTCCATGCTTGGTCAGAAGAAAGTCGCAATAGTCGAATGTGGCATGATAAGTGGGATTTGATGAGAGTCTCACGCTGTGAACCTGGTAAAACGTCTCGGCAGGCGTTTCAGTGAGTGCAATGGAAGCAAGACATTTAACGGCAGGTTGAATTTCTACGTCGTGAGTCCAGCTGAAGAGTGTTTGTCCGATAACTTACACCTAAGTTCTTGACTTTCGGAACACCAAAGGTCAAAAATGTTTCATTTATATACATATAGTCAGAAGGAGAAGATGAGATTTATTCATTAGTGCATTTTTCTATGTTCTGGATAACCATGCACTGTGATTTGTTTGGGTTTTAATTGTAAGCCTAAAGACGCTGCAGTTGTTTACCGCTATTAAATCTTCATTAATTTTTTGTACTGAGTGAAACGAGGTGAGAACGGGTGACCATTTAGATTATATCTGAGATCATCCGCATACATTTGGTGAACTGCAATATTTTTAAGTGCATTTCCCACGTCATTTACAATAGATTAAGAAGGCCAGTGGCTCCCAAACACAGTGCTTGAGCAACTCAGCGGTTAAGCTTCAAGTCCCCTTGAGCTACGGCTACCGGGACAGCCACCTCTTGGGTTCTAGAAGTTAAAATAATTAAGAAACCATTTACTACGTGGGCTGTGGCAAATCGCATGAGTTTTAGTTTGGCGAGCAGGATGTCGTGATCTACTGAATCGAATGCTTTCTGAAATCCAGAAGAAGCCAAAATATGTTATATTACTGTAATCTATTGGCTGTTCTCGGGCGTCCTTCAATGACTTTAGTAGCGCGGTTCCTGTATTTTGCCGGAACGGAAACCTATTGCTGATCGTTTAAAAAGTGTTTTGTTCGAAGATACTGTTCAGTTGTTTCCGGACGACTTTTTCGAGTACTTTAGAGATAGTTGGGGAGGATGCTAATTGGGCCGGTATTCAATAAGAGTTTTTTGGTGATTTGCTGTCTTGGGAATAGGATGCACGAGCGCAGTCCTTCCAGGATATCAGGGATATTCGCCCGCTCAATTAGTGAGAAATTTACGATTTCGGGTTGATCAATTTGGGGGTACGTTCATCATCTAAGCTAATTTTTTAGAGCTTGGCAATCTTATACGCATCGGAACCTGAAGCATTTGATTTGAGACTTTGAACGATTTTGATTAATCCTGATTGTTCCAACGGACGAATAAAGAAAAATTTATAGTTGTGATTCTTATTTTCCCTGGCGTTTTGGAGAAACAAAAGAGATGCTTTTTTCAAATTTATGGTCAAAATGAAGGAACGCTGTTAGAAACTGTGATTTGGATTTCTAAAGGTATATTCGCTTCAATTTGGGGAGGACCTTGCCTATTCCTAGATTTTTCAAATTTTTCAGATCGTTCTCGAGTCGCTGTTTCTGCCCGAAGGTGGTGTGGTAAAATATTTTTTATTTTAGCGTTGCGCGCATTTCTGCGTAACTAAAATTTCTGAGCATTTGTAACTGTTTCTTAAGGTAGTTCGCAATTAGTTTTTCCGAAAATTGCATACCGCTGCAGTCACGATCTTTCATTAAATTCGAATATTCAAGCAGTTAACTGCAGGTGCAGGAGGACGAAGTACACCGAATTTTTAAAAAGGCGCATGCCGGTCCGTAGAGCTTGTGTATTTAAGTTATGAAATACTTTACTTTTATCAGTTCCAGCAATTCTTCTTCGTGTACAAGGGCGCCATGGAAGTGCAATCCCATCTATAAATAATGCTTTGCTTTTCAAATTTGAAAATCGGCGGTATTTGATTTATGTGAGGTACGTATGACGGGCACTTTAGTTGGAAACAAGATAAATTAAGGTCGTGTTTTGAAATCCCAGGAACTGGAAATTGTCCGTGTTTTCGAAAGTTTGTTTACATTAGACACTAATAATATGATAGATCCAAAGTTTCTGTGTTCTTTTGAAGTGGTGTGTTGGTCCTAGAGGTTAAAGATTTTCGGGCACATGCTGTTGGAAAAAACCGCGTAAAAGCTCTGCACGAGGGAGAAGGTTTTTAATAAGTTATGATTAAAGTCAACCCATTCAATAACGTGTTCTCATAGGAATTTTATCGCAGATGCAATGGTTTTCGTCCAGCATATCTATGCTGCCTGTGCTTAGGAGGTAAATATATTACAGAAGAGACCATTTTTTCCATAAGCATAACTGTCGATAGAAAGATATTCCGCTACGCAGGCAATCCGTCATTTGTTGAAGATGTAAAAGTTTTATGCCTATAGATCATCGCGGGAAATAGTATACCGACCACCTCCACCGTGTGCGGCGACGCTGGGGCCTTCCGATCGCCTTATTAGTACCCCCTGATCAATTGCTACTAGCGCGGATTGAAAGAGATGCTCACAGGTTTGCTTAATAGAGAGACATGAAACCGTGTTTAGATATTATTTCGTTACTGATATCGTCGAAATGGGCAAGGCAGAGACGGGCATTTAAAGATGATAGGGAGAGAGGGGGGAGAGAGAGAGAGAGCACCCCCCCCGCAGAGAGAGAGAGCCGAGGGAACAGTGCTTACTAGGTAATCAAAAAATTGTGCGCGACTATAGAGATATATATAATAACGTTGCAAAATGTTAACATACAGTTTAAATCCTCACTTAACAGGTAATTAAATTTAAGTGTTTGTCTCGGAATAATAGTATTACCTAAACAAAGGGAAGGACGCCCACTATTATTATTAGCAATTTTCAGCCCACTCCTTTTCCCCAAACTTAGAAAATCGATATCAGCATACCCATAAAATATTGCCAATATAAGTGTACATATTAAACCGTATTTGAAAACCACAACGCGACTCATGCAATTTTAAAAAATATTTTAATTTGTATTCAGAAAATGAACTTGTATTTGTTATTAATGCCTGTCACGCTTCCAACATACTGGCAGTAAATTGTCTCTCCAATTTTCTCTTTGTATGCATAACAACCATCCGTCCATGACCATTGCTAACTGAACTGTTCATTTAATAGTTATTTTTAGCTATTGATATTTTTTCCTTGCATTTTCTATTTTCAATTCGCAGATTACGTTTGCGAAAGTAAGTTGGTAATAGAGAAGGGGAAATTTTCCATTGAAGGCTCCATGAATCTATACAAATTAAGGAATTCATTACAATATAAATCACTGTCCTGTGTGAATTTACGGTTTTGATAATTGGTTCGGGAAAAAATGTATATATGGTAATAACCAGGTATATGAACTAAGATTTCAATTAATAATTGTAATATTATTGTTATAAACTGAAATTTTACATATATATATTAATAATCATGATTTAAGACAATTAAGTAATAATTATTAATTTTTTATCTAAAATTTAAACGACTTACTGTTTTGGGGAGGAAAAAAGTTTTCGTTTCCCATCATTGTCTTTGTGTCGAAATGAAAATTCTTAACATGACAAACGATTTTCTACTACACTCTTCACAATAATCTCTTACTTATTTTTATTTTGAAACTTTTTTGGAAGCATTATCCAGACATTAGGATATAATGTTTTTTCGACACAAGCGGACATACCTTACGATTGTCTTTCGCGTAGAAATTTTCTTTTTTATGCGCTTCCCCACAACGGAACTATGCCGACCTATGAAGCATGAAGTTCTGATGAATCTCATAAATCGGTCTCTGGGAATCTCCATTACTTTATTAATGTCTTGTTTTAGGTTGTCTCGATATTTTGAAATAGTAACAATTTTCCATTTAAATAAATTAAATAAATAATTTTGTTTTATTTGTGACCCGAAAGTTAGAGTGGCAGTACAGGATCATTTATCTCTTGGCTGCCCTTGTACTGAGAAATTCTTAACACAATCGCAAACCAAATCCCAATGAACGAATTCACATACGAAGCGAAAACAAGGAAATAATTCGCCGCAACTTCCCAACAACTTCCCTTTTCCCGCGCTCCCGCGGATATTTTTGCCAAGATGTAGTCCCCCGTTTCAATTCCAAGAGGAAATTCCTCTCGGAAAACTTACATGAACGTAAGTTATTTTTAATGCGATTCAACGCCATACTGAATGATGCAGACAATAATGAATAGGAACAGTAAACAACATGACATCGTTATCTCAAAGTCACTTAATTCCTTCCTTCCATTGATCCGCTATAAACCATCGGGTTCGCCCCGACTCTTGTTGACTTCCCGCTTCGGCATTACGGCCAAATAAGGATGTGGCTAACAAATGATTTTACGGGAAAAGTTAATTTTCCGGTTTCTGCCCGACGAAAGTATTTATATGTGCTTCGAATAACCTTGGCATCGTCAGCTGAATTCATTATTCTCGACATTGAAGTTCAAGCCTACAATTAGAAATGAATTTTTTGCCGAATTAAAAAAATGCCCAGAGAGGTTATTCAGTTGAACAATGCATCGTAACTCGTATCTACTGAAATAAA
>BOPP01000204.1:2138192-2152050 GCA_017312745.1 Gryllus bimaculatus
ATTGAAAGTAACTGAATCAATTTGAATTAACTTTTCAGATTCCCGAAGTCTGCCATTAATAAAGGATTAAATACAAAAGTGAATTTAGTCTGATTTGAAAGAAATGAAGCTACGTAAACACACAACGTCGCTTTAAACTTATCACCTTCAAAGGAATCTTCCTCTTCCAACTGAAATGACATTGAAGGCTTCATATTACTTCAGATCCAGACGAACTTTCTTATTTTAACTTGGAATGAAAGATCAATAGGATATGACGGAAAAATTAAAGAAGTAAATATTTTTAATTTCTATTATTTAATTATTGTAACAACGGTAGAACTGTACGTGATGTACAACGAAAATACCATACGCGCACTTTCCTTTTGATAGGTCCGAGAGTCTTCATGCCACACGTTAGTTTTTGGAAGTGCGGAAAGAAATGTGATTGCGAATAAAAGCGTTTACACGCAGCGGAAGGGAATTGCCTCTTTTTTGACTATGGGCGAGTTCTGTGTTTTGTTTCAACTAATATTCCTGGTCCCGGCATGGCGAATAGAGTCACAATCAGATGAAAGGACACTAGAAAACAGTGAAATGAAGTTTCTCAGATGGGCTACAAAATACGAAATTAATGAAAGAATTTTAGAATGAAAAGAATAATGGAAGAGGTCTACAATGAGGAGGGATACTAGCAGAGTTTCAGAAACCACATTCATTAACACCACAGGCAGGAGAAGCGATGTTGGTCGATCAGCAAAAGGTTGAAAGGATTATTAAAAGGCACGGTCAGTACTACATAGTGATGAAACGTACGAATCTCTGCTTGAAAGTGGAGTTGAAAGTAGAAAACAGTTCGACATATCTTTATAAAAACATAACTAAATAAAAATATGAACTAATTGCGTCATCAAATGAATTGAATCACATATTTTTTGGCTTTTTCAGCCAGCAACAACAAAATGCACAGTATGATTCTAATTATTAAATGAAATTGAACGTGATAAATACCATTATATTCTAATGAATTTCTTTTTGCTTCAGACATTGAATCGGGGTCCCCTCCCATCCTAATCAATTATTGTACCTACCACAATTGAGGCGCTTTAGGCTGCTTTTTCAACTCGTTCTTTAGTTGAAGACCACGTGGTAGTCATGCTGTTAGCTTTTTATTAAAGTGATCATGATGGAATATTATGTAGATTTGCATGATTTTATTGAAATATTTAGTTCGCAGTGGCTGTCTTCAGATGGCATGTCATCCCAGGGAATTTGGACGTGAAACTTCTTACTCTAATCTCAAAAATCTCATTTTCATTCTTACGTAGTGTATCGGAACAATTACATTTTGTCAGCCATTGTTATCATTATGCACATTATTGAATTGTTCGGTTGTAGTGTATGAACTGCCTGATGAATGTATCGATCAATCATCAGGAAAGACAAAGACTAATCTAAATCATCATTAACATCATCATCATCATTATCGTCGTGATTACCAACAGTTGTGTTTCTGGAATCAGAATACATAGTCCTCCTCTGCCGTATATTATTGGCTCTCCAGAAGACGCCAGGTCTAGATGCCCATGTTTCGGTCGTTATCCTGGGCCCTTCCTCATTTTGCCCTGAGGAAGGTTACAGTATCACGCGCATATCGTTGACAAGTGCGCCTAAGTCACGGTGACTTCCAGACAGCCTAGTATCTACATACACGTACGGGAGAGGATGTGGCCAGATAAGTCACGTATGTTGTCCGACGCGTTTAGAACCGCGTCCGCCCGCCAGAACCTCAATTGCAGCAGCGGGATGACGCGGCAAAAGCGAGCATCCTGCGTCGTCGGTGCGTGCGCTCGTCACGCGTGCGTCGCTTCCCGCGTCACCCGCCGTCGGACGAGCGAGTTGGCGGTGGGAACGGGGCGTCCCGAAAGTTAAGTTGGAAACGATGTAGGGTGACGTTGTTTCCGACCACGCGATGTGCTTCGCCTTGAATGGCGTGCTGAATAAGGTGGCTGAGGTGAACTGAGCTAAAGAGTGTGGTTGTGTTAGAGTACGAAGGGAATCCTCCATGTGCTTTTCAGCGTCACGCGACCCAGCCAGTGTCTTCGGGTTTTCTGTTTTAACGTTCAAGTGTGTAGTAAAATCAAGCATGTTTATGAGCACATAAAGGCAGAATGGGTCGGAGCGCAAACGATGCGAAAAGGCATTAAATTACTTAAAATCAATTAAATTTTACATTAAAAGTTGCTTGTTGTCAGTAAACAAGACACAAATATTAGATTTGTTGTAAATTATCTAGAAAAAGTTTAAATAGACGAGAAGTACGAGGAACTAATTAATTTTACAGAATAAATTGATTAGAACTCAAGTTTTGTTAGAATTTAAGACAAGCTTATCGGGACACCTACGGCGAGTATTTTATTTAAAACATGTATACTCGTACTTTCCAAATTCATAATACAAAGAAATTTTAAACAATACCATTGCCTGCCTCCTCCTTTCACTAGGATATACAGTTAGTACATGAAAACTTATTGACAGAAATACAATAAAATTTGTTATATTATCAAGATACCAGAATTAATTTACAGTCAGTCTCATGAATAAAATCGTAACAATTTATTTTATTTCGAATAGGCAGCGTTTCATCACTTAATGAGCATAAAACCCCTCGTCAAAAGTCTTTGTTTCAATTCTTCCTCAACTGTCTGGACGAATTCGGATGAAAATAATGACACTCGATTTGTCCTGTCAAGAGGAATTGAATGAACTACTAATCACATCTGAAAGTGCCTTCATCCCCCCGATCTAGGTGCTTAATCATCTACACGTAGGCTTTCCCGTAGGTTTTCCATCAACGAAGGTATCTCCCAATAACGAAGAACTGAAATAAAAAAAAATTGAAAAATAAACAACAGAGCGACACCATCACCATTAACTTTAGAATGAAGTCATTAGCTGACTGCAGAGGTCGCTCAACATGAATCGGATGTTACATCTACGAATCCTGCGGTTCAGCGGTATATTACTTAGCTTTGACTTGGATAGTTTAGATGGAAGACAAGAAAGATTTATGCAATTTCAATGAAAAAGTTCCACTGCATTTTTGATATAATTTTATTTCCTGTGGAAATACGTGAACTTAAAAAAAAAAAATCTTGAACAAAGGAACTTTCATTATTCTCGAGTAATAAAATTGTGATTACGAAAGAATTTCATCCAATTGCAGGGAAGCATTACATCATTTCCGTAGGTAACATTTATATTGCCTCCTCAATGGCCACACTAGGTCAGTCATCCACAACTACAGTTTGTGTTGAAAAACTAGGGAAGTGTATATGATCTAACTAATTTCCCAGCTTTGGAAGAGTATAACGCAATAAATAGAGGAACATAGTGTACGAAGATACAATAATGATTCAAAGTTCTTGAAAAGTAATCTGAAAACAGTCGCAAAATAAAATCACGAGAGGTGTTCATAGGATAAGGACTACTGAACCATGAAAAGAGAGCAGTAATGGAAAGACTGACTATGAAATAACAGAAATTCACATTATGTCACATTCAAACATCAAAACAAGTAGCAGGTCTACCTGGCCTGTCTACGCAGTAAAAATGTATCCTACAATTGTCCGCATAATTTCTAAAGATTTAACGGACATGTAGATAAGAAAATATTTTTTTTATAGATAAGAGTAGAATCTAGACATTCGCAGAAAGAAAATACGAAACTGAAATAATGTTCTGCTGCATTGGCTATATTACAAACTAATTGTATTTTAACGAAAACTTTTCCACTCGAGACTTATTTAGTCGTAAGTAGTCACACTACAACCAAACACTACAGATTTGATTTTATAGTATTGCTAACAAAACAACAACTCACATCCGTGGCCTCCTAAAATAACTAATAAGGAGTTCAACAAAATGTGCGCATAGTGAAGTTACATTGACGACAGGGGTGAACATAGTGAAGCTACATTGATGACCGATGTTAAGGTACATTTCCCCGAAGCATTCACCTCTCCGGCATAATCATTAAAACAATGTTCTCTATCATGTTTCTGAATTATGTGGTCGTTTCTTACCACATTGCCTTAGGTTATTAGCGTTCAAATTATCTGGATTATATTTCCATTATTCTTGCCTTTACTGTAATTTTAAAATGCTTTTATATTTCGAAAGAAGACATGAAAATCATATGACACGATTTGTTTCGAATTGAAGTAAAGAGTACGTTTTTAGAAGATGTTCTAATTTCCTGTCTTATCCAAGAAATAGTTTTCGGTGAAATGTTTAATTTTCTCAGTTTAAGAGGAATCTTGTATTAAAATGAACTTTCTTTCCTGTGTGCGGCATTAAAGTTATACTTAGCGATTACGTTATCGTAAGCGATAACATCGCTGTATCTATTCCATCATTCTCCACTCTATATTTGCCCAAGAAAGCAGTTCTGCCACTCCAAATGAGGGACATGCGAATGCAAGAGGAAAGCCTAACTAAATACAGAAGTCTGTTTTGATCAAAAGTATCAGTTCCCTGATGCTCTTGCCAACAATATCACATGCGGCATCTCTTCATCTAGAGTTAAATTCCCAACAAGAAGGTGATATCCAAAGACAGTGACCAGCTCCTTGGCTATCTAGGCAATTACAAACGATTAATACTAATTTAGATTATTACACAGGATAGTTGGTACTTTTCTACAATCTCAGCGAGAAAGCATCTGTCATGCGTGAGGTTGAATACAACAATTCTCGCTCACAGAGGTTACTGAAACAGTTTTAAGTTTCTGCACTATTACCAACAAATTGCTTGGCAACGGCAGGGAAAACACAAAATAAGTACAAAGTAAGTAACAAAACGGCGGAAGCACACTGGGGCACTTCCTCAGAAAAGAAATCCTTCAGATGTTTAAAAAAACACACAATAGGATTTGTACAAATGAACCTGCGACATTTTACAAAATCTGAAATGACACATTCAACAAAAACGTTTTTACTTTCCCCTCCCAAAATTTGGTGATGCATCAGCCCCTGTATTTAAGCTTTGAATAACTCTGGTTATTATTTCATATTTTAACTGTTACAGAATTGCTATAATGGGAATTTTTCATTCAGATACAAAACATCGGAAAAGAAAAAAATATCGATCAAAAAACATTGATGTTAAATAAACATCGATTTTAAATAAACATCAATGTTAATACATCAAAGTATAAAACATCGATGTTTCTACAAAAATATACATGTTTTGAAAACATCGACATCGAAGTCGCATCCCTCCGCCACTACTGACGGTCGGAGAAAAAAGTCTGATGATGACGACGCTCCGTGCACACCCCATGAGGCCCGCCGATCGCACGCCAGTGGCACGCGAGGCGTTCGTAGGCTGCTGGAGCAGCCACGTATGGGCTAGGATGAGTCTTTGTGTTTGCGGCACGCGAACTTCCAACGCCTGGCATTCCTGCCAAGGAAAGCGGAGCTACTTACGTTGCCTCGACAGACTTCCTGCGGCTCAACGCCACACCACCACAGGCCTTTGTTTTCAAATTGAAGGGCTCAGAACAACAAGGGGCTATCTCACATTGGCGTAGTGCTGAGATAACGAGGGTTTGACCTAAACTCCCCTCATGTAATTCAGTGCATTTTTAAACTTTTAAACACAATATACCTGCATATAAGTCTATAATGGATTCAGATAACATATTACACTAAAAAATAAGATTTGAAGTTTTGTATAATGCTAACAACTCAATTTCACAAAAAATGTGGGATAGCCCCTTGTTCTACTGAGCCACATCAATTTTCAGGACAATTTTTAAAAATGTCGAGATATGATATATTTATATGAATCAGTGAACTCATTACGTCTTTTCGTACGTGAATAGACAATAGTAATGAATCAATCACTCTGTGAATCACAGTCAAATTATTTTTATCACAAAAATATTTCATCTCAACATTATCTGTCCGATTACAAGTCGGTATGTTTCTTAACCCGGGTCTCTGACTTCCCAAAGTCGTTCTCGTGTATCGTATACTTCGTTCTGATTCTGATCTTTCTGGCTCTATATTTATCTCCAGTTGAATAGTGGAACTTAATTTCATATTATTCAGAATAGTGAATCAAAATTTTATTTAAATCTCCATCAAACCAATTTTCCAACAGCGACAATGAATTGGCGAGAAATTTTCTGCACACGTCGACATATATTATACCGATTTCAGATCGCATTTTTGTGTCATATCTGCTTAAACATCTTGTTTGTGGAAAGTGCGTCACCAAGTATTTCTTCACTTAGTGTGATGCACGAAAATTAACGTGCGTAGCCGTTGCACATGGGGTTCATTATGTGCACTCCCTCTTCATTAGGACTCTTCAAAAGAGTCTTTGTAAAGCTTTATACCATTTCGCCACAACTCAACAGAGCCTTATTCATTGCCCCGACTTTTGACGTTTTCCCGTCCAGAGTGACGTACCGTGCCACAGTAGAAGCTTTGTGCAGCAGTTGAAAAAAGAAGCTATAATTAGTACACTTCAATGTATAATATTGAACAAATGTTTCACAATCCCATATTAAGAGATATGTGTTACATGCATTATTTACTGCCCCGTCTAGAAAAAATATGCATTTCTTAAATTTTGTTTTTATTTCTTAAGCATTGATATCGTCTCTATGTTATTTATGTCGTCGTAACAAGAACCAATTAAAAACTTCTACAGTGTACATCTTCATGATTGTCATTGTGACATGCTATCAGCTTTTCTTCCATTATTTTTTTCGCAAGTCAAAATAAATGAAATATCACAAAATATAATGGTGAACCGGAGTCTTGCAGGTCCTGGTGAATTAATGCAAAAGACAAAAGACGTTAATGGACATATTATTCTTTGCGAAAGAAGATAATTTAGACCGTTCGACGTAAGTATCCCAATTTTATTCTTTTGACAAACTTCCTAATTATTTTGTACGACAAAATTTATCGTTTTTATGAAAAGGGCGTGTGGCAGTAATACGGTAAGACATACTAGTCACAGGAAGTCTCTGGCTATTCCACATATTTCGATTTTAGTCAAGGTGTTGCTTCATACCGGTGGAAGCCCTTGAAGAAATAACGTAGCTCTTCATATTTAAGAATAAATTGACCAAAGTCCATAGAGTAGCATTTACATACAACATTTGCACACAGCATAGCGACTACTTGGGGCCGGTGTTACCCGGTTAGTGGCCCAAGCCTTTTTTGTAGCGACCCTTCGAGTGAAATTGCGAAAATATGTCCACCTTAGTATTCTTGGCTATAACGCGGGAGGGGAAAGCGTTGTATTTTCCTAGCTTGCAATCACCGGGATCGAGCTACAAGAACAAAATTACGCGGTGGCAGCAGAGTTTTTGAGGTAATCCTTAATGATATAGAATCGAAGAGGCATCCACTACAAAGTATAATTAAAAATATATTTAATATTAAAAGTTATTAGTCATACACATATTTTAGAAGCTTTATCCCAACTTCAGTAGCTCTACAGAGAACGAATAGGTCTACAAATGTAGTTAATTGTACTAGAACATTTATGATAAAGTTTCTATAAAATATCATTTCATATGTTAATGATATTTGTACACCTATTTGTTGTCTGCAGAGCCTCTGAAGACGGAATGAAATTCCCGATCACGTGTAGGGATAATATATTTTAATATTAATTGTATTTTAAATATATTATACCTCCTCTATCTTTATGCTTCGTTTAAAACATTAATTCCGTTGACACGTGGTCAGCTGTAAC
This sequence comes from Gryllus bimaculatus, assembly GCA_017312745.1. Lineage (NCBI taxonomy): Eukaryota > Metazoa > Arthropoda > Insecta > Orthoptera > Gryllidae > Gryllus > Gryllus bimaculatus. The sequence continues at coordinate 2,145,954 of BOPP01000204.1, forward strand.
GCTGTCATTCAATCGGGGGCTCCAATAGTGACGTTCAAGGTCCCCAAACACATCCAATCGGGAGTTCCAATACTCATATTCAAGCTCCCGATTGGATGTCCAATCGGAAGTTCTGATAGTGACTTTCAAACTTCCGAAACACATCCAATCGGGAGTTCCAATACTGATGTTCAAGCTCCCGATTCGATGTCAAATTGGAAGTTCTGATAGTGGCTTTCAAACTCCCGAAACACATCCAATCGGAAGTTCCAACAGTGACGTTCAATCTCCCGATTGGATGTCATCGCCACAACCGACTAAGTGTCAACGTACTTAATGTTTTAAACGAAGTGTAATAATCACGACACAACAAAAGGAGAGACGCGCGGGCGTCATGGCATGGAACCGCGACCTCGGCGCGACCGCCACCTGAGGACGCGTCGCGTCGCGCCGTCGCCTTTCGCTGCGGCTGTCAGCAGGCACTCTAGCGCGGCGCCGCTCTCCGCCGCCCCCACCCTTCCCCTCGGCGTGCAGCGTCGCCCAGACCTAACCCGGACTAGGGATGCGACATCGATGTCAATGTTTTCAAAACATCGGTGTTTTTGTACAAACATAGATGTATTAACTTCGATGTTTTTTAACATCGATGTTTTGTGATCGATGTTTTCAAACATCGATATTTTTCCTTCCTAGTTGTTTTGTTTCTGAATGAAAAATTCCCATGATCACAATATTTTTTTGTGATTTAAGTTCACATCAACTTCTAGATCATTAGCGACCGCAATTGCTTGTAACGGTATGGTAACTGTGAGGATGACGATATGGTGATGATAGGGGGTGTGAAAGGACGAACACAATACAACCATGCCCGAGGCGGGACTCAAACCCGCGATCCTTCGGTCCGAGGTCGCTACGGCACTACTGCCTTAGCGATCTCGGCCACCGGATCGGCATGATCACAATATTGTAAAAGTTAAATATTAAATAATAATTGATGGTAACACTTAGTTCATATGTTGGAACCAAAGAAAAACTTGTACTACCTTCATCGACCAAACTCTCTCGCTTGAGATGAACTCTATGCCCTTGTTCATACTCTTTTTTCATATCCTTTTCGCTCGTTGAGATGTGGTTAACAAAGACGCTGTGGGTGGGCGTAGGGTCTGCCCCTCCTTTTCCTACCCTTAGTCGGCGAATTGATAAACACGAATACTGTCAAATTAAATTTCAATGCACACGAATTTCATGTTAGAGGTTACTAAACCAGTCTAAAAACATCGATGGTTTTTAGTCAATGTATTATTAACATTGATGTTTTAATTCTGAACATTGATGTTTGCTAACATTGACGTTTTATTATCGATGTCTCATCACTAACCCGAACCACGCCTCACCGCACAGCGCTATCTCGAACTTGCGCCAGAAGCAGATTCACGCCACACCGCTTCCGGTCTTGGTTCGTACGTTGGTTGTTGGTGATTCTTCGTACAACTATTGAAGTCATTAGTTCCTTGAGTACAATGCATGGTTTTCCTCGGGAGGTGGCTTTGATCTTCTCCTGCTGTACGGCGAGATCAGGCGCCGACCTACCGGCATCTAGCGGTGGTTCCCCAACCAGGTATCTCCGACCAGTGAGTCACCTCCCCAGCCGGGACAAGCTCTAAGCTCCCGACCGGCTTCCCGACATGTGTGGTAGTGTAGTGCATTTTAGTGGGTGTAAGGGGTGAGGATAGGACAAGGAAGAGAAAATTGTCTTTATCGAGGCTCCGGCCATTAAACTCAACAGGAATTCAAACCAACGAACGAAAGCACTTTTAATTATTCAAAAAATTACTTTAATGGAAATTGCTTATAAATAATAAATAAATTTACATTAAATTATAAATATCAATTAGATATATACACAGCTCTATCTATCCATATATGAAAACCGATAAATATTTATTTATATATCAGTAAATTTTCGGAAGTGGAACTGCAAGCTAAATTTCAAATATGGAGTGGTCCGTCGTTAAGCCTTCCGCCTACCTTAAGTTAATCCTAAGTCTTCTGCTGTCAACGCATGTATTTATCCAGGGGATATAACTACATTAGCCTATGTTTTCGACTTTCTTCTGATCGTACCCTCCTTGTTCAGCACTGTTCGGACACATTTTGTAAATCAAGCTGTCCTCGTGTCCTGATTATCTCGGAGTTCCCCCATTTTCTCTGCCTCTCATTCTACCATTGTTCCAAAACCATTCATCACATTCACCTGTCTATTAAACAAATCATTTATTCCAGGAGTACTTTGGACCAGGTACTAGCATCATAGAAGAGATTTTACCCTTGATTGCAGTACTTCATTTTCAATCCTTGTGGACTCACCGGGACTGACACAATGTTTTTAATTCTACCTCTCTCATTATCTGCCAATGTAGCATCTGATTTCAATTAATGCTGTCTCGCCAAGTTCACTTCTAGAAAGTAACATAAAGCGTAAACCCGCTCTATGCAAGAATTTGTATGTCCATTTGCACTGCCCACCCTTATGGCAACAAGTCAACTCGTTTGTATGAAACCTCTGCTACTCGTACATGCAAATTCGTCTGATGTAACACTGGGGCGAGTCGGTAGAAAGTTCGCCTAGAGCTTGGAAATAAAAACGCAAGGTTATATGAACGCACAAGTAACGAGTTACATTTTATTTTGTGTGGTACACTTTCACAATTCGCTCAAAATGCGGAAAAAGTTCGAAAAACTCAAGTCGTAGTTGCTATTATATCATTTCCTGCCGTTAGTCAAGGTTAAACGGTAAAACGTCTTTCATCAAGAGAAAAACTACAACAACGCAACAACTACAGATCTCAACGAGCAAAATACCCGTGCAGCTCACAATGCATTATAAACAAGCACTTGTGAAAACAGGCTGAGTTTATTTCAGATCTGGTGGCAGTTCAAATTTGTAGGTGGTTGCAATTATTACTCATTAAATATTGTCGATGCGAAATAAATCCCCAAAACAGCTACAATATATTAACCCCATGAAGAAAGAAAGCTGCTTCCGGCTAGGGGTACTTGAAAACAAGTCAATGAACAGCGGTGTAAATTAATGAATTATTCGTGTGATATTCACCCGCTGGCTATTATACCGCAGTTTGTTTTCAACGTAAAGATAGTGTTTTACTAGGATCCAACAAGCGATTAGACTATGAACTGTGAGTTACATCGTACAGAACCGGTTCTCTGCATGGGCACAACTTCTAATATTTCTAAACCCTTATTAGCCAGCAGAAATACTTAGACCCGTGCGATTAAATTGCAAATTGTTCCAAATAGCACAGATTTCGAGAGGAAAAGTAGTTACTTTTGGGACAGGCGGTCCAGTTAAAAGTTAATTTTTTAGCACTAGTGCTAAAAGTGAGACGATGCTCAAATGTTCAGATAAAACTCTGAATGCAACAAAGGAAACAAAATACTTACGTCTGATCCGCTACAACTGATCCTCGAGGGAAGAGGAGTTTCTTGGTGGCACCTGTATATTGGTTGGTTGATCGTATTTGTTATTTTGTGGATCTCCTGGACCCAACCCATGCGAGTTAAATCTGTTTATGTGCCCTTAGGAACAATTTCTTGTCCCGCAGAAGAATATTTACGGAATTTTCTGTAGATGGCGTCTTCTAAATGATAAAAATTGACATTTTTCTTTAGAGTAAAATAGCTTGTAATAGAAGAAGAATAATTAAATCTTCATTTTCTTTATTCATTCCAGACATCAACAAGCACCAGAAAGGACAACAACAACAGTATTCTATCGCAAATTCTACTCGCACACTCTTCTTCTTGCCTCAACCAAATCGAGGATTGCAGATCCGCTGTAAACCGCGTTTTCATGCAGCTTCTCACTTCTCGAGATACTCATGAAGTTTTAGAAGCTGCGGAAGCACGGAAAATGAATGATTAACCGACAACTGTGTTTGGCACAACTGACAATCAGTGAAGCCAGATGATTTAATGAATATCGTTGTACTAATCTTCAAAAATCCTGGTAATTTTACTACAATTTATGGTACCAATGTCGACTTATTTAAATTCTAAAATTGTTCATATTATGACTATTATATTTTTAACGCGCACAGGAAGTTAAGCACACTTAAGTTACCGATTAAAGTTAATTTTTAAAGTGCACTTAAGTTAGAGATTCATTTTATATCGATAAAAAATGGAAGAAATGGAGCGTTCTATGCTGTAGCATGTGGTAAAAAAAGACCTTCCTATGTCACCCTAATGTTTTTACTACAATGTTTTCACCAATTTCAGAGTTATTTGCAATATTGGAGTTAGTTTTAAGTTATTAAATAAAAAAATATTGAACAAATATTACAATTATACAGCATCAATTACTATAGACTTAAAATCTTGCTATTTCAACGTATAAGGACGTCTTCATCCTGGTACGTCTGGTAAAATACCAGGATCCTGGTACGTCTCGCAACACTGCTGAAAACCTCAACCGCAGGAACATAAGAGCGGGAAGCTTTAAATGGATCGCTGCTCAAAGAATAAACATTTTTGAGAAATTGATTTTATTAAAAATAACATGTGACTGAACTTCATAATATTATTCGTATTCATATTCATTGAAATTTCTACAAATCTAGAATAGTTAGTCGGCCAAAACACTCATATTTTATCGCTGTAATGACAACGAAGTGTATTTGTTTTTTTAATTTTATTTTAATAATCCAATAAGGTTAATTCACAAACTAATCTAACCTAATCTAATCTAGTAATAAGTGAATCGCATAACATTAATTTTCCGTCACGTTTGTTGTTTAACATTTTCCATTAGAGTTTATAAATGCGGTATTTATATCCCGAAAAGTCGCTATACTCGAACTTTTTCACTTCAATACTCACTAATTCCACTCCAACGTTTTCAATTAAATTCCAAAAATCATTCGCGGTGTAACCTGTGATATCGTTCATGAAGAGTCTGAATCCAGCTGCAGGGAGTTATTTGGGTAGAAATTTCGTTTCCAAATTTACTGTTTGTGCTCTTTGTTTGCGTTTTTTTGGAGGTCACTGTTTGGCGTTGACTTTACAGTCTGCCACTCCTGTTTACAACAATTGCAAAGGACAACACTGTCCCACTTTCCACTTTCGAGGTACATATTGTATTACTTAACGGAAACCTCTTAGTGCTCTTGAAGTATCTTGAAAGCTGTTGGCGCTTCTTTGGACATTTAGAGTTAGCCACATTTAGCCGCTAGGAACAAGAAGTAGAAAACCTACTCATTCTTAATTCAATTTTAATTATTAAAGGGCCTATTTAGCCTTAGAAAAAAGCGTCAGACAACCTTATTCAAAGGATCTTGTTTGAATGATTCATTTTTTACGACAACTAGCTTTTTCTAACAGTTACGAGATTTAGGAATTAAACACATAAACGGACATAGAGTAAACTGGATAGTGAGAAAAGCGACTTTGAAAGTCAGCATCATTTTTTTAAGAAAAACCAAAAATAATTACACCAGTCATTTTATAACCGTTTATTTGGCTCTTAATAGACCTCACTATTAAAAAGTTACTTACATTTCAGAATATTCTTGGCACTTCAATCTATGTGCTATTACACATTCTACTGTAAGACACGCTGCTTCAACCAGAGTTACATTACACTGATGTAAGTATACATGGATAGTAAAAAGAAACTAGCGGTGCTCCAAAAGCACATACTTTATCGCATTATGTATAAATTTGCAATTATAGAAAATCCAGAGAGTTCATCGAAAATAAGACCCATTCTTTTAAGCATCCCTGTTTCTGTGGAAAAAATATCGATTGGGTTTTGTGACAAAAACCTTAAACTTTTTTTTTTAAATGTCTATATTTTGCCAGATTGCCCAAAAAATATTCATATTTTCAAAAGTTTAACATATATTTATTTTAAGATCCGTCTTGATGATACAGATTTAAGAAACAAATCTCATCTTCAATATTGTAGTTGTAGGAAGATGCCCCAAAAAATAGCTCATTTGCAATTTTCACATCTGGTATTTTTACCCAAAATGAGACCTGCACCTCTTAAACTCCACGATGGCCGATCCGCGACCCCCAATAATAATATTAATATTAA
>BOPP01000204.1:2166443-2186184 GCA_017312745.1 Gryllus bimaculatus
TATATAGAGAGAGAGAGAGAGAGAGAGAGAGAGAGACAGACAGACAGACAGACAGACAGACAGACAGATAGATAGATAGATAGAGAGAGAGAGAGAGAGAGAGAGCGTGAAAGCTTGAAGTTAGAGAATTTTCACGTTAAAGTCAACAAGCCCCTCTCTCAATATGTTTGATGGAAGGACGTTTAAGTATTTATAGTTGCTTTGCCGTTTCTTTGACAACGTTCTCCTTCAGTGATAGTTAATTTTGTAGCATCTACTTGATATTACTTAATCAGATAATATACCAATTATAATATTAACTCTCAGAGGTTCATCTTATTTATTTAGTATTTTACCCTTGCCGTTTAAATTTTTCAGAAGTTGAGTACCTTTGAGTGGACATCTGGAGTGAAAGAACTGATATTCAGTATGAAGAGTAATACTTATTTACTGAAAGAAAGCATATAACAAATTCTCTTATCGTACCTCAACAAATGACATTTACAAATGAATTAGTAAATTATATTATTGTTAAGGTTTCTGTAAATTCTTTTATTCCGACCATTTTCGTCAAAAACCGTAAAAACTGTACACTGTGTAGGCAAGAAGTATGAACGCATTGACAAAACATTTCTCATGACTATATGAATCACATGAACCACATATACAGTGCCTAAAATACCTATATCAGCATTAGAATCTATAATGTCTATGCGTCTGATATTTCCATTTTTGAATTTGTAAATTATCTTACTATTTACACTGTTGTTTCATTGTTGAATCATTTCAAGAAGATATTCTGTTATGTGAGTGGTCCGTATATCAACATTTCTTATCGTGGACAAAACACTCGCTGGTCTCTGCCCTCACAATCTTGGAACAGTACTACTTTCAACTTCACTCGCTTTACAGGAAGGGTTCTCACAAAAGCAAAACATTTCAACCCCTTAGAAGGCCAAGACATGAAACACTACGGCATGGCTTCGCCCAGCATGCGCCCTTCGCGGCATGGCGGCCGAGAGCCCAGGCAGCAAATGGCCGCCCCGGCGGCGGAAGCTAACGACTTCGACACGAGTCGAGTTGCGAGACGGCGCTCCTATTCGGAGAGGATTCTCACAGTGAGCTTTTCTGCCCTGGGAAAATAAACAACAGTGGCCAAAACATAGGCAAAACTGCGACGCGACGTCGTTTTGATGCGAATATTTTTCAACAAACAGAATAAGCATTTGAATAAATAAAATGTATGGATGCTCTTTGAAAAGTGTGATTATTCAAGTGGTAATGTCTGACTACTATGAGAGAAAGTATTTATGTTACTCTTTTGTAAAATGTCGGTAAAATTAAAGTTCGTAAATGCAACTTAATACGTGAGTGCACAGAATATTTTTTATAACCTAACAGATATATGAAGAGTTGTTTTAATTTTAATTAAGGAGAAAACTTAGATGGTTTGCGAGAGAAACGAATCAAGTTAAATCGTGTCTGTTTTTGATGTAAAATGCGTTTGAAAGTTTGTGTGGAGTGGAGTCGAGGATGTTTAATCGCGGGGGACGATGATTGCTACCGCGCCGTTGGCTTGGAAATGCGCGAGAGACGACTTTTATAACAGCGAGCTTTACCCGAATGCCTGAACACATCTTTTTGTCTAACCGCCACCTGTGTCGCGCATTTTCCACATGTTCCGTATAAATATAACATAGCTGTGTGTCAAAAGAGAAAAAAAAAGATCAGTCTCTGGAGATCACAACATCGCCGTTGGCTTGGAAATGCGCGAGCGAAATGAACTGGCGAATTTTGTAGCCGCGAACATTACCCAAATACCTTGATATGTATACCTTTTTTGTCTAATCGCCATCTTTACAACGTATTCTACACGTGTTCCCTTCACAAATATGCTTTAGATATGTGTCAAAAAACAAAAAAGTGCTCGATCTCCAGAGATCTCAACCTCGCCGTTGGCTTGGAAATACGCGATCGGCGCGAAGAGAAGACTTTTATACAAGTGGACTTTACCCAAACACCTTAACACATCTTTCTGTCTAACACCACCTGTGTAGCGCATTCTACACATGTTCCGTATAAATATAACATAGTTGTGTGTCACAAGAGAAAAAAATAGATCTGTCTCTGGAGATCACAACATCGCCTTTGGTTTGGAAATCGCGCCGCAAAGCAAATTGGCGACCTTTATAACAGTGTGAACTTTGCCTAAATACCTTAACCCGAACACTTCTTTGTCTAACCGACATTCTACACAGGTTCAGTTCATAAATATGCTTTATCTAGGTATCCAAAAAATGCCCGTTCTCTAAATATCGCACTCTCGCCATGGGCTTGGAAATGTGCGAGCGAAGGGAATTGACGATTTTTATAAAAGGGAACTTTACCCAAATACCTTAACACGTACATCTTTTTGTTTAACCGCCATTTGCATACCGCATTCCACACATGCTCCGTATAAATATGCTTTAGCTGTGTGTCAAAAAAAAAGGCAAAACATGCTCCGCCTCCAGAGAGGAGTCATTCCCTTCAGAAGAAGCGCGCGACCGCGAGGTTTTACTTCGGGGCTTCCCCGCGCTCCTTTTGTCGACTGTCGGCGCGCGTCTGCACCAACGGAAGCCACGTGCTAAGTGCCGGTGGCTCTCGCACGGTTGCACTCTTTCGCGTCACGTTTGTATGCCGCCCGGGGCATCCCCGCATTGCTCTCTCAGGCCCGTTATCCTATTAGTAACTGCATTAAGATTGCTGCAGGTCACGCGCGTTCACTGTCGTCACGTCAGTGCGTGTGGGAGCATTATCGCAGCTCGATCGTGGAATTGGTTTAGAAAAGATTAATTCCGATCTGTTGCTAAATACTAAATTATACTGCTAAAGCATGACACTGCGTCAAGTTATTTTTATATTAACTCGGAGCAAAAGCGTACAATGCTTTGCCTAGCTTGGCTAAATCTAACATTCAGATATTTCGGAAGTTGTCCGATAGGTTCGTTGATGATGTTCTGTCTCAAAATACTATAAAAGATATGCCGTGAAGTTCTGAATCAACATAATCTTTTTCCTCCCTTCCAATTCGCCTTCTTTCAAAATCACTCTAGAAAGCAACAATTATTATGTGTAACTGAAAACAATTCCAAAGCATTCCATGCAGCTCAAGTAGTACTAGCGATCTCCTTCGATGTATCCCAAGCATTTGACAGGATCGGTGTGAAGGGCTAAAATACTAAAGGAGAAAACTAAGTATTCCTAAATACGTTGTCAATACTCTATCAAATTGCATTAAAGATCTCACATTTGTAGTACAAGTGGATTCAACTGTCTCACCACCACGAATAAGATTACCAGGAGTTCCACATTCCAATGCTTCCTAATATACACATTGCCCTTTACATCAGATGATACTGACATCATTGCTTCTAATTATTAATCGCCACTACAAGACACTTAATTCAGGGACGCTTCACGACTATTGAAGCATAAAGCAGAAAGTGGAAACTACAAATAACTCCGAATAAATTGACATCCAAAGTTTTTGTCCTGCCTTTCCAGTCTCACTATAATTCAACTCGTCAAAAATACCACGGTGTTATACAATTGCACCAGCCAGTTATAAAGAGTTATAAAGGACACCAAATTGGCATGGAAAGCCCATATTACCTCCAAGATGATTTATGCCAACATATTCACAGGTATTCTTCGACCAGTAATTAACCGTCATTCCACCTTAATGTTCCATTCTGCTCTCCGGATACATAAATCCATTTTATGTCTGCTACTCACGCACACTTGTCCAGTTAGATGTAACACCGTCTCAACAATAATCAAGAAAATTATAATTGTCCAATTAAGATCTTTTGTCAGTAAACACGTTGGTACGTAAGCAACAGATATTCACAAAGATCTAGCCATACACCCTGTTTTAAAGAATACCACAAAACTGTCACACGCATCCTTCCCAAATCCATCCACAGTTTCCAGCGCATTTCAATCTAGGTACAGAAAATCCCACAGAACAGTTAACGCTCGAACAGCATTCGACTCCCCTTTAACGTCTTCCTCCGGAATCTGGCTGATAACAGATAGTGAAATAAACACTTATCCCATCAACAGTTAACAATACGCACTCTTCCCTCTTTAAAATCCGCATTGCTTAATTCTAATGTTTAAGGGAACTTGCAATAGCCACCGCTTCCGCTTCTTTGCCCGAAAATACTCGCTCTTCACAACTGATAAGCTGTATGGCTGAGCGAAGTAGCATCAAAATATTTTGCAATAAACATAAAAAGTACCATTGGTGATCTCGGGGTATCCACAGCCGTCGACCCCTTTCCTCCAACCTCGACCCACCTGCTTGTTGGTTCAGAGGTTGACGTAAGTGAAACCCTCACGACAGAAACAGCGCAAACGGGAAACCCACAGCGAAGATGCAGCAGACTCCGCCGGGGGACTACTTCCTGCGAGTCACGCACCAGCGGCGGTGACGTCATCAGCAGGTGTCTTCCGCGCCCCAGAAACGGCTGCTTCGACAGCCATCACACTTGCGTCTCAGAGCTATCGACTCACTGACGGCGCCAAATGAGTGCCGAAGCAAGCCATCTAAAGCTAGTAGCGCCCACAAACCAATTTCAACCAAACTAAATCAAAAATTGTAGGCTCATTTGAGGCTAATTAAAAGCTCTATTCCCGAATTTTAAGTTCATTCGGATTTCAAACAATAGTGGGCGCTGCTAGCTTTAGACTAAAGCTAGCAGCGCTCAACTAAAATCCAACTAAAAATCTATTAAACATTCTGAAACCACATCCAAAATGAGGTTCTAGAAAACAAATTATTTCCGTGTTTTATTCCAAAAATCAGGGCTGTACAAGGAGAAACAATTAACATTGGTTCTTGTATGCGAATAAACACCTAAATCAAAAATTATATTTTGGGAAATCCAAAAAAGCCTAAAATTCGGGAATAGAGCATTCAGTTAGCTTCAAATGAACCTTCAATTCTGAATATAGTTTGGTGGAAATTGGTTTTGGGACGCTGCTAGCTGTAGATGGCTTGCCTCGGCACTCATTTGGTGCCGTCAATGAGTCGATAGCTTCGAGATGCAAGTGTAAACGTCTTGCGAAATATCAGTAATGCGTACACATGAAGGTCAATACCGTGGGTTTGTTTGTTCATTTACAAGAGCGGGAAGTACACAGCTTTATCTGAAGGAAAACACAGATCCTTCCGCGCTTTTTCTAACAAGATTATTGTTCAATTAGGCAACCTGTTCGAACCCCTTTTTGTAGAAGAGCGTTTACAATTGTAGACGTGAATCGTGAGTTAGTGCAATCATTCTTGTGGCTTATTGGGTTCTTTGCACTACTCATTTTATGGGAGGATACAGAAATCAGTTCAGTTCCTCCCCTATAAGTAGTTTTGAAACGATTAAATATATTTATTAGTTCGAAATAAAAAAAAGTTATTCTCAATGGAAATACAGTTTTCGATTGTGATGCGATCAATATTTACTGACAAAGGGGAAACAATTCAACTGCTGAAGGTTACAAGAAATTGACATCATAGGAAAAAAGTGTAGAACTCACACCAAAGCAATGACCTCTATTAAAATATTTGATTCCCGAAACAATTAAGCGAAACTTATCTCCAAAATGAAATTAATTGTCCGCATTCCTACTTTCTACTGAAAAAGCTCAATAAAATAAAAGTAATTCAGAAACATTACCTTCACTTGGTAATGACACTTCCTCTAATGACAATATAAGCATATTTTCTTACGTCACAATGCTTCGACAGAAACGCATACTGCACCTACTTATTAGTAATATTAGTATGTGAAACTCTTCTGTTGGTTTGCCGTGTGTTAAAAGGAGCCGAAGGGCTTAGTAATAATACCAAGAACAACTGTGCAAGGACTGTTATACCTCCACCTAGTACCTTTCCCTTGACACATTATACGTATCTTTATGCACATAGTTCACAAACAACTATAAAGTCGTTTTTATATGCCCTGCTCTCCAATGTACAAGAACTGGACGATTTCTTATATAATTATTCCACTTCTGATTCCACCAAATTATTCCACCAAAACGGAATTATAATATCTTGATTCTAATAATGACAATAGCAACTACATTCAAATGTATGTTCTGTGTAATTATTAAGAAACCCTATTTAAGCTATGATGTTCTCACGAGACATAAGGTTCCAAGAAGTAATTTGGCTTCACGGTTTAATGGATACTATAATATGTGAAATAATAATAATAATAATAATAATAATAATAATAATATCTTAAAATGTCCTTTGAAATCTTAAAATGAAAGCTGGTAACATAAGACAAACGTTTACGTTAAATATTGTGTAACTGAAAGTAATACATTATTTACAAGTAGTTGAATGTGAGACCGTCGACGCTGATAACCGTTTTTTATTTTTTATTTTAATGCGATGAAAATTTATTTCATACTTCAATGCCTTCATGTGCAGCTTTTTTCAAATATGTTTTTACAGTATCTGGCGTTGGACTTCCCGATCGTCGTAAGTGATAATGTTATACTTCCCTTCATCCAATGTAGGCCAATATAGCCTTGGGTGGGATATTCATATGGGATATGAACTGCTAAGATTGCTAATCACCGTATAAAATACTTGAAGGTACTGATGATGTGAATGGTTAGTTTTGTATAGCTACATTATTTTACGATTTTTACTAATATGCAATATAATGCACAAAGATCACCTGTAAACTTCTTCTCTGTTATTCTCTAATCCTAATATAAGATCATTCCCCATTAGTTACGAAAATTCTGTAGCAAAACCTTCTACAACTACATTTAATCCTTTCCCGGATTTTCTTAACACTGCCATATTTTCCCCTCTAAGTTCTAAAGAGATTAAAACTCTACAAATTGTCTAATTTGTGTTCATTTCCACTTCTGCAATTGCTCTATTAATCGTTTTGTATGAGAATCTATAGAAACATTAAAAGGCGACTGTTTTGTATGTTCATATTTTTCTCCGTATTAACCGTATTCACTTGCAAATCTTCAAATTTAATAAGTTATAAGGCAATGCTGTTTGTAGGTTTTGAAAATTTATTTTTTTAATCATGGCATTAGGGTCACCGATAAATATTAAAATGAAATATGCCGCACGATTCACTTGCTCAAATTAACTTCCCTTGTTCACTTAAAGATATCAACATCAGTGCTGCTATCGTCGTGAAAGAAGATTATGACGCATTAAGCAAAAATTGCCTTTGGGTTCTGAAGTTTAATCAACAGGATCTACATAGGGAGAGCGTAGGCTTCCGCGGCCGGAGTCAGTTGGTTATCCGAGTGACGCCGCGTCCATGGCAAAAGTGCCGACGTTTCGGTCGCCATTCTGTCCTTCCTCAGGGCGTAATGCCGGATCCGAAAACAAATTATCAATTCCCCATCAGGAGGCCGAGACGCGTCCAATGACACTGCATGTGTCTCGATTGGTGCACGGGAAGTGGTCGAGCCGTGAGTGACGGAACCGCACATCCGAACATACGCACACTCGGAGTTGCTCAAATGCTATAGAGCAAGGGTTTTCAAACTGAGCGTTGCGGCTCCCAGGGGCGTTGCGGTCTTATGGTAGGGGCATCGAAGTGATTTAATAAAAATGATATTTATATTTTATTTGCTTTAATCCTCGTGCCATTTATTACTACAAAATAATTTTGTACCATCACTACATATTACTTGTAACATATCACTCATTTGTGTCCACTTTTTAGTGGTCTTATATTAACCTTTATATTTGAAAATTGTTACTGGGGGAGCAGCGGGAAGTTTAGGTAAAGAAAGCAGTGGACGAAAAAAGATTGAAAATCTTTAAGGTATAGGGATACATTATTTAATTTAATTTCAATAAAATGTTTTCAAGACAATATTGCGTGCGTCTCATCTTTTTCAAGAACAAGACGTAACAAGGAGAAATAAACAAATGTCTTCATTTTCACCCATTCGTAGATAAAAATGCTTTTTCTAATTTTAAGATATAGTATTCACTATCGTCGTGACAATGCGAGAAGAAATACTAGACTTCTGTTTACAAGGATTACTATTTCTGATTACAAGGAGCCACTCCTATACACTTTGAAGCAATGGCCTCAAAGCAGCCCATATTCAAGTGTAAAATGTAAGTCGACCTTGTACAATCAGTGTAAAATGTAAGTCGACACTTAGGTATTTTCTCAATTTTTTGTCCATGAAAAGTGTACATTTGGTGTTAACAGCAATGAGATACGACAGTCTTTACAAAAAAAGGTTCCTCCTTCATTTTTACAGTTTCACAAAACTAAACCAATATCTTGGTATAATAAAAACAAGAAACACTAAGTGGAAATGGAAAGCAAAAATTCTTTGGATGCAGAGAGTAGTTGTTACAAACAACTCTCTTTTAATATCTTGCAGGATTACTCTTTGCACGCACTGCAGCAGGTAAACTGGCGCACATGGAATTCACAAGTGAGTAGCACATTTGGATTGAAATGTTCCACTTTTCTTCTTTTGCTATCTTCAGATCACCCTGTTTGCAATTTCCCTTTTTCTAATATTTATTTCCATGATGATTAAGCAATGTTCACTAGAATTTTTATCCGATAACGAGTGTGTGTATGGTGGATAGTCAGTGTGCAATTGATTCGGTAGTTTGTTCAGGATGTTTGTATTTAAGTTTTGTATTCAAAGTAGTAGGGTCATTATCGTGCTGAAGAATTTAGTCGTTTTCCAAATTCATTTCAACAGGATTATCACACAAATTTGGCTATAGAATGTCAAGGAGCATAAATTAATGAATTATTCCATCAATAAGCTACAATTTCCCCTCATTACTCACATTCTTAAGTTCTCACATGAGCACCAAATCACTAAAGAAAATTAAGTTTGACGAACGAAATTAAGTTTACCATTTCCAGCACTCTATTTGTCTTCCTCCATACTACATGCCCACCATCTGAACCAAAAATGGAGAAAATGCTCATTTAAAAATATAATCTTCCAGCAAAACTCATACCTAAAACGTACATGATTAGCTGCAAGTGCTACTCGTTTCTGCCTGTTCCCTTTACACACAAAAAAGTCATGTGAGCAATGCGCCCATGGTAAGTATTTGCAACGTAACACACTGCGTACCGTGCCAGTCCAAACACTTTTCCCGCTATCCAGGAGATCCTGCCGCCAAGGTCGGGGCACTTCCTGGATTAATCTTCCCTGCAGGGGCAATGTTCCGTTCAACTTGCACAATTTAAGCATGAAGGCCACTGCTGCGCAGTTAGTTGTCAAATGTTTTCCCTGCCCAAACTGTCTACTATAATGGCATGCGCCTTTGATTTCAGGACAGTTGATAGTGATTCCGGGCCGCTACTGAGATCATTAGTCCCGTAAGTGTAGAGCATGTTTTCCCTCGGGAGGTGGCGGTGATCTCCCGCTGGATGACGAGATCCGGCACCGAACTGCCGTCGGCAAGCGGGATTTCCCCCAACCAGGTATCTCCCACCAGCGGGGCACCGCCCTAGTCGGGACAAGCTCTAAGCTCCCGACCGGTCTCCCGGCATTTGTCGCAGTGTAGTGCATATAAATGTAAGTGTGTGAAAAGGGTAGGAAAGGACAAGGAAGAGAAAGGAAAGATCGCGCGCGGTCTGTAGCCCGGTTGTTAGTGTACTGCTCCGGCATTCGCCTGATATTGATGGAAGAAATCACGGCAGAGCAGCCGGCATCTAGAATTCTCCATTGAGTTTGACCTATCTGACAAGCTAGTGTCAAAAATCTTGCCACTGTCGGGACTCGAAACCAGTACCTCCCGGTCAGAAGCACTGATGTGACATCTGTTGATGTCCTGAGCCACCTCTTTTGGTAAGCTTGGAAATTGATGCACTGAGCCACCTCTCAAGGTTTTTCTTTTCGATATTCCAGTCTAACGAGACATGTACCATGCCCACGCATTGTGCCAACGGATTGCCATTTTGCATTCTTCAACAGTAAATTCCCTCCTTGGAATCATTTCACTAGTGATGCTATCTATCTCTGCAGAGGCCAGACATCAACTGACAGCGAAGGGCCGCGGGCGGTGGTGCAAAAGTATAGAAGAATGACACAAGCTGCTTTCTTCTCCTTTCTCTATAACGAAATATGTTATTAAACATTTACTAACAGGTGTCAAAAGACTTTTTGTGCCCATTTTTCGGTGCTGATTTGCGTTTTCATTTAGTATCGGAGTATTTATTTAAATTTTCTTAAAAAAATATTCAGGGAATATTTACAATTTATTTCAAATTTAAAATAATAAGTAATTACTGTAAATGTGAATAACAATAACAAATGATATAAAATGAAGAAAGTTATCCATTGGTAATTTTCTTGGGATTCTTTTCAAATCTATAATAAAAAGATGATAAAAATATTATTGGATTGTTAGTGTTACGATGGTTAAGAATGTATGAAAATGTTACAGCAAAATAAGAAAATATAGATAGATATTTAGATTAATTATGAAAACGGAGAGTGAGATGAAGAATGAAAATTATATTCAGGCGAGAGATTTCTTGGCTATTGTCAAGTAGGCTTAGAGCTAGATGATTGGTATGCATTTCCAGACGTTGGTGATATTTTGAGCTAATTTCTTATATCTTTTCTTGAAGTGTTGCTACATTGAGGTCTCGGTGTTAGTGCAGTATTTGTTATGAACCAGGGTGCAGATGAAATTAGTCTTAAAAGTTTTGCTTGAAATCTTTCAAGAATTGACAAACTAGTTTTGCTAGCAGTGTACCAGATCTGAATTCCGTACGTCCATACAGGAACTAGAATACTTTTATAAATTAATAATTTATTTGCAAAAGATAATTTCGATTTGTGTCCAATAAGCTAAAAGAATTTTCTCAGTTGTAACTGTAACAGTTGTTTTTTGTTCGAATGTATTTTTTCCACGTGAGGCGTCTGTCTATATAAATACCTAGATATTTAATGCCCTCAGTTTGGTATTTGATTTGCTTTAGCTTTTTGACACTATTTTTGTATAAACAAGAAATAATATTTTTAGTTGTCAAGATTGTTGTGTTTTATTGATGTTAACTCCCATCACACAACTTCCACATACGTAAAATAGAGAGACTACCTAAATGTCCAAAAAATGACGCAAGAATATCTGTCGGGGCCATGGTAGTCAGTGGAATAGTTTGAGATATTTAATGATAGTTAGCCACTTGTCACTACGAGAGGGTGTTTTATTCGAAATAATATTTCCACTTCGGCTTTACTTTCTCCCTATGGAATAGAGAGAAAGTTATGTAATGCTGCGCGAAAAAAAGGCGAATTTTCGGCAGAAATCTTTCATTACAGGGCCGTGGTAACAAAAAAGTGGATAAATCCAGTACTTAAATTTCGAAAAAAACATCCTCTATCACTTGGTATCGCCAGAATCCATGTTTTGTGAGTCCTTGACACCGAAAAATTGAAACATGTCTATACGTCTGTCCATCCGTCCGTCCGACTGTGAACAACGCTAGTGGCTAAACCTGCAAGCCGATTCTGTCCAAAATTGATATTCTCAAATCGATCTGGCTGATGTCGCGGCCCCTTGAATTTGAAACCGAACTTTTAATTTTGGGGAGTACTTTACGTGAAACCTCTGGGACCATTTCAAAATTTTCAAATAATTGGTCCATCGTCTTTTATTAAATTTTGCTGTTGGGTAAGCAGCACGTTAAAGAGAAAGGTGCAGGTCTCTTTCGTTAAAACATTGATTGTTCGAAAAGTGCAAAAGTTCATCACTTCGGAGTCTTCCTACAACTAAAATATTAGAATTTTTCTTAATAAAATCTGTTTCTTAAAGATAGATTTTGAAATAAGATCATGTACAATTTTTTGAAAATTTGAGTACTTTTGCGAAATTTTGCGTGAAAATACGGGGGAGATAGTTCGTGCTGTTTTAGTACTAGTAAATCTGTCAAAACATGATTCTTAGCATTCTAATAAAATTAGAATGATTTTTATTAAGTGTATAAATGCAAGCTTTGGTGTTTTAATGTTCTATTAGCATATTTATTTCTTGAATAATGTACTTATGGCACTGTCCATTGAAAAATCATTGTATAATTAACATACTGAAATAAGTTGTGGAGGAAATCCTTCTGAGAATGATTTAAAAACACCTAGATACTCCTGGAAATCATTGTCAAAATTTCTTTTCATGACACTTTCAAACATTTCCCAAATTTCTTGAAATTATTGTACAAAATTTTACCATCATAGGATTTCCAGAGTAGTGTAGAATTTCCCTTGTGTTCTGAACAAGGAAATATACAAAACAAGGGCTACTGACCGCAAGATTTTCTTCTAATTATTGTTACCTTTCTACTGACAATCTTTCTTCCCTCAAAGTCTTGGACGACGTTTTAATAATGTTTATTGGTATGTATAATCTACAAGCTCAATAAGAAGGATACAATTAGTGATAAATCGCAGTGTTTCGTTTAAAAACACAGTACGATCGTTGCAAATCATTGAAATATGAGACTCTATTTCTAAGATTTGAAGCCACGTTGAGTGAGTTATGGGAATTTTGATCATCAATAATGTCACATTTTGGATTTTATTCTTTTTCATTTTTAATAATTCAGTCAATAAATGCGTATGTTTCTTAATTCTTTATCATTAAAATCCGCTCTCTAATAATGACTCACTCCTCTTAGTTTTGCATATCATCCTTCACTACAGAGCTCCCACGATTTCTCGATTCACGTGACCACAAGCATTTGCCAGTTAGATGCGCAGTCAACCTTGCGCTAAATTGTAACGTAGCTCTTCTTTTCTCACTCGACCTATATCTCGCATCAGAATAGTAATTGGATGACGAGTGAATAACCAACTTCGAAGTTCACGCCTGCTCACTAATTAACTGCCGCGGTACTTCCAATATCCTGCTCACGTTAGTTTCTTTTATGAGGATTCTGCTTATGACAATGCAGGTTTATGTCGTTTCCTGTCGGTAGTTAAAAGTTACTGCTGATGTCCGCTCGGAATAATGTGTTTTTTAATAGTCATTCTCTAAATACCTATTAAAACTGGATTACCTACAACAAAAAGACAACTTTAGCTTAGCTATAATATTAAACAATCAAACTTAACATCAAGTCAAGAACGACATCCAACATTTTCAAAACGGGATGACTAAAATATAAAAATAAAGTAATTAAAATTAACAAAAGGCAATTTTTTTCAGGTGATCGTAGCTCTATTTGGAGCTACCCTTAACCATTCGTATAATACTTTATTTACATTAAGCCCCTAGTTCAGTGGTTCCCAATAGGCTCGGTATCTCCGTCGGTATCGACCCTCGGTATCGACCCTCTGGGGGTCGGTAAAAGGTTGAAAAGGGGTCAATGATGATCAATAGGGGGTCGAAATCCAATTATGCACCGGCGGCTGATCGGTAAAATCAGATTCAATTGATTACAAAAATTAAATAAATAAATAAATAAATAAATAAATAAATAAATAAATAAATAAATAAATAAATAAATAAATGTTTTTATATAAAGCTTCACAACAGAATAGAGCAATTCACTGCAACTGAGAAAACATTGCACAATTGTTAAAATAGCATGAAAACAACCCTTTTCACTGGCACTTCGAACATTTCCGCAAATTCTTCATACACAAACGAATAAGCTTCACATGAGTATTTTCACACTTTCTTTATTCCCAAGTTTGTATTCCTAAAATAATCTCTAACCTGTCTCTTCATTGAAACCAACTTCGCCCTAAAGCAGGAAATGAAGAGGTGATTATCGATAAATTAGTCACAATGTTCAACTATACGAATTCAAGCTATGGAATGCTTTCATTTCAGCAGCTTATCGTGTGTCCTTCGCATTCGTTCTCCGATCACGGCGAGTGGTGGTCAACCCGTAAAAGGGCAGGTTAAGGCAGGGCCGCTCAACATGAAGGATTGATGCCAGACGGCCCGCGCTGGCACGTTCGAGAGGCTGGCCCGCCCTTCGCTCTTCACTAGACTAGATCCGATCGCCACCGAGCGCCTCTCGTCAGCAAACAGTCACCGAACACCTGGGTGACCCATCACGTTCCTGTCACGTAGCAGCGACCCACGCTTGTGGGCAACAGGTAAGTGTCGAGCCAAGGCACGCCGGGTGGACAGCCCCTTTGAGCAGCCTTGGGTTACGGTATAAAACCCTCGACAGCAGATATGGCTCAGTCTCACTCAGTTGCCACTGTAGTGACTCTGATCGGGAAATTCTAGGGTTCGAGTCCCAAGAGTACGAACTTTCAATCCTAGATAAGTAGATACATTGAATTCATTCGCTGTCTGGAGAAGAATTGTAGCTGCCGGCTCTTTCGATCCGTAGTTCTCGTGGTTTCAAAACCAAGGGAATGCAGTGCAATATCAAACTGGCCACGGACAGCGCGCTATATTTCCTTCCCCATTATAGTCTTCTCTCCCCTTACAAACACACCCACACGCGCGCTACACTACCACATCAATCGCCAGACCAGTCGGGAGCTTAGAACTTGTCCCAACGAGAAGGGGTGGTGTTCCTCTGGTGGAGATACTTGGAGTGAGAAACCCGGCTAACTTACGAGGAGGTGGGAGCTGATTCTAGCGGGGAAAGAACACCGCCACCCTCAGCGATGCAACAACTACACTTACGGAACAAACCACTTTAAACGATGACGCACACCGAAACACAACATAATAAATCAATCCGTAAGGCTCTTCATTTTTTTTAATTAAATAAAAAAAATTAAAAAAGAATAATCTCACCGCTTGCGGGTACGCGTGACCCGCGCCACGGCGCCCTTGAAGAGCCAGTAGGCCGAGCCGTGGCGCTTGAAGCGGAAGGAGCCCAGGCGCTGGCAGGCTGGCCGCGTGGAGCGCTTCATGCCGGCGACGCCAGGAGCTCCGCAGCGTGCGACGCACTGAGGGTGCGCTGCGCCGCTGGGCCGCGGAGAAGCAGTTAGCCCCGTGGCGTCGTTCGCACTACGCTAACCAGGCCGGCCACGCGCCACCACGCTGCGCCAGCCGGAGGATGATGTACGCGGAAGACGAGATGGCGTCAGACGACCTGCGGCCGCGAAGAGGCCCTCCTCTAAGGTGGCTCAGGGCATCCACTCATGTCGCTGCGGGGCCACTGACAGGGAGGTTCTAGGTTCGAGTCCCCACGGCGGCTAGATTTTCGACACAAGCGTTTCAGCAAGGTCGGATTCAGTGACTGTCTGGAGGAGGATTCTAGAGGCCGGCTTGCTTTGATCGTGGTTTCTCCGATCAACATCAGGCGGATGCCAGAGCAGTACCCTAACAACGGACCATGGACCGCGCGCGATCTCACCTTCCTCTTCCTTGTATCCTCATCCCTTACACACACATTTACGGGACTAATGATCTCAGTAGTTGACGTATGCAGTAATGACGGAATCATTAACAACCAACCCTCCTCAAAAAGATACTGAATTTTACAAAATATACTCGTGAACATATTTCAAACATTTAAATTTTGTAAATATTTACTTGCATGCTTTTAACAATTGATTATTTTAAAACTTTAATATGTTGAATATTGAAACCGACTTTAATTTCAAACTATTTCTTGTTGACTTCTATAGGTAGATGAATAAAAAAAATATTTATTTCTTTATTAAACTTCAAAAAAGTGCAGATGCTTTACTTTGAAATAACATATAGAATTGCAAAGTGATGTATTAATTACATTGTAATTACAATTAAAAATATTAAATCCTTATTTTTAAAATTGAATGCATCTTAAATATTTTAGGTGCAGCTGTTCGGTTGTGATTTGTTATAAAGATGGCGGTCTTCTATTAAGACCTATGTGAAATATATGGGTATGAATTTTCTCCTTTCAAACTCAACTATCAAATTGAGAAGGTAGTCCTGAAACGTACAGAATTTGCAAAAATGAGCAGTAATATACGTTAAGAACGGGAATGTCTGGGTTTCAAATATTTTTCATTGTGCAGCAAAACACGAATTTTATTTTACGGTAAAATAAATGAAGGCATATTTTTCTTTTAACAAAATATAATCCTTTATATTCAACAACATTCAATCGGTTATTTTTGGAGACGTGGGTGTCTTCATCTCCTTGATCCCGCCCGCTGAATAAGTGAATGAATTACAAACTATCTTCATCAGGGATGAGACCTTTCCTTCTGAACGCACTTTTCAGAAGACTCCTAATCAATAACTGTATTACTTTCTCGCCCTTAAAAAGGAACATCTTAAGAAGCGAAAGTCGTGTAATGCTGCGCGAAAAAACGGCGAATTTTCTGTAGAAAAACTTAGAGCTAAGGGGCGGATTAGAGGATCCTGTAACGAAAAATTAGATAAATCAAGTTTCTACATTTAGAAAAAAGTATTTTACAAATCGTGTAGCCATAATCCCTGTTTTGTGGGTTACTGATACTGAAAAATCGGTTGACGGCAAAACGTCTGTCCATCTACGGCTAAACAACACTAGTAGCTTAACCGTTCAGCCGATTTTCTCTGAAATTGATATTCGCCAATCGATCTGGCTGATGTCGCGGTCTCTTGAATTTGAAATCGATATTTTAATTTTCAGGGGTACTTTACACGAAGCTTTACAAAAAAATGGCTCCATCGATTTTGATTAAGGTTGTATTAAATATAGATATTTTCCCTTAATAATATCTGTTCCTTTAATATAGATATTGAAGTACGATCATGTACAATTTTTCGAACATTTGAGGATTTTTGAAGTGATTTTGAGTGAAATATAAGCAATTTTTAATTTTTGTTTAAACATTCTTTTCTCAAAAACGTTTTTGATGAAATTTTGTTGGTGGATAGTCTGGAAAATTTTTAAGAAAATGGTGCAGGTTTCATGTTGATTGAAAACTGATTTTCCGAAAATTGGAAAATTTCAATATATTTTCGGCGTCTTCCTGCAACTACAATTATGATGATACAATTTTTCTTCTTAATGAAATGTGATTATCAAAAACATATTTTCATATAAGGTCACGTCAAATACATATCGAAACTATGCGTATTTTCGGAGTAATTGGGCGTCACAGATAGTCGCCCGCTCTGAAAATCCTGCGCTTCCTTAACGTTATTTTAGATGTTCTGAGACCGTTGAATGCTATGTAAGTTAGAATGGGTATATTATTTCAATTTCTTACCTTGAAGCTTATGTTATATGTTTACAAATTGATCTTCTAAAAAATTTTTAAAACATGTTTGAAATATGAAACAAAAATTGCGAGCCTTCAGTCGCCCACTCCCAATTTACGCAGTATTATTTCATATTTCATTTTAATGTTATTATTTATATTACTTCATAATACAAACACAAATCATACGAGTCATGAAAAAACATTCTAAAACTTTATATTCAAATGTTACATTTCATGGCTCTCGGTTAATTATTTTGGCTGTTCGTGTTTCTTTAGGTCAATTATATTCAATCTTCGCTTGAACACATTTATAATATTTTCCTTAAATATCCTTGTTTCCAGACAGTTTCCACCACTACGATGTAGGTAGATATAACCTTCCACCAATTTCATCGTCGTACATCGCGACCGCACACGTTCTGCGCGTTCAGCGACGGCCGGCTCAGGCAAATTTGCCGCAGCTGGTATCAATGTCCGTAAGTTCTTCCTTCGATTGCCTTTCAAGAAACAATACACTCGTGACGGCAATAATCCCTTTGATGTAATACTTACTAAATTTCGGTCAAAGATCAGAGTTTGCGTAGTTAGCCGGATTGCTTAACTTCGGAAGTCTCGGAGGTTAATCAACTCGAGATACCGCGGATTCATGGATGGGTGACCGTCAGGGAATCCCGGGATCTACGGCGCCGAGCTTCTGGTGGAGTGATTATTGTTATCGTGCGGCTGGTATCAGCGATTTGTCGGCATAAAAACTCTTAATGTCGGGGCCTAGTTACGAAAAGTCTAAAAAAAACTTGTTCCTTTATGTAGTAAGTGGCTTCGTAGTCAACGCTAGCACCTATTCTCCAAAACTGACATAATTCAATTAAACCATAATCTCCAAAACTGACATTATTCGATCAGAACATATTCTCCAAAACTGACTATTCGATTGATCTAAACGCACTAATAGCCCTTCGAGTTTGAAACGGATATTTTAATTTTTGGAGTCACTTTACATTAAATATCAACATTTTCAAACTTTTCACAAAAATAGCTCAATTTGAAAAAAAATAAACTTCGTTTTCGGATAGCGTAAAGAACGCTAAAAAATGGGACACATTTCATTAAAAACTCTAAAGTTTCTAAAAGTGCAAAACTTTTTCGACGACTTCCTTCAACTATAATATTGAAAATTGTTGTACAAACATCTTGAAATATGGCCATGTAAAAGTTTTTGAAAATATTAGTAGTTTTTAAATACTTTTGCGTGAAATTTAGCCCATTTGTTAACATTTATTTTCTTAAAAAAACGGTCTCGATTTTTTTCTTTGTATGGAGCAAAGGACAGTAAAAAACGGCGCTAGTTCCACTGCTCTGATAAAGACTCATACAATTTTTTGAAAAAAAACGAGTAGTTAATCCAAAAAGTATCGAAAACGGAAACTTTTTTTTTCTTTAATAGTTTTCTTCATTGGAGTAAAAAAACTATTTAAAAAAGTTGTGGCTTTTATTTTCATTGAACTCTCGGAATTTTCAAAAATTGTTAATATTAGAAATAATGGGCGAAAGTGCAAGCAGTTGGACCACTAGTTTTATCCGTAGTAGATGTGAATATATGAGAATTTAAAATTCTCGCCGCATTCCGTTTCTTGAAACATTTTGTGGTATACCTTTCCGAAAGTAATGAGATTCAGTCGAAACAAAAAATGCTTTTTCAATATACTATATTCTGAAATTAGTGAAATTAAAGGCACAGTAATATTTCCTGTTTGCTTCAGAAAATCCGTCCAAAGGATTGATCCAGACTTTTCAGCATTCACAGTACTGAGTGAGACTTAAACCTCCCTACCTAGAAAGAAACGTTCTAGCGGTTTTGCACCAGAGTTGTCTATTAGACGAGATGCTATAATTTTCTAAATACGCCACGTATCGAGTCGTTTCCCCGACAGCCTAGAAAACGAGCAACTAATTCTATGTAACAAATTAACTTAATGTCACTGACGAATATTAGGTGTCCATTTCGTTTTTACTTTCTCGTGGTCGTTCGCATATGGAGTAATATACATAGTAGAAAAAGTTACAAAGTGTTGCGACGAAAAGTGCTGATTTCCATAGAACAACTCGTTTTGTTACTCCTTGATACCTTAAGAGAGGATTTTTCTTACTCCTTTGTATAGTACATTCCTTTCCCTGTAACGTAGCCTAGTCAGAATTATCATTTTTGACGTTCTTTCAAACCGAAAAAAAAAATTGTTTCAAAACTTCAGTCTCGCTGTGGGTCTGTCCTTCCACCTGTGAACACCTCTGTAGCATTTTTGTCCAAAATTCTCCCCGATCGAACAGGCCTACCCTGAAGTCCCTGGTACTTGACGCCTCTGGGACATTTTGACAATTTTCTCAAAAATGGCTTCCACATTTTGTTCTTTAAATTTATTGACAGAGTAGAGTGAAATAGACTTATTAAGACGGGAATGGGATAAGTCCGATAAACTGAGGCCACTGACAGGGTATTATGACTGATCCCTTCATTTCTTTGAATGAAACGGCGGATATGAAAGTATCCTAACGTTTATTTCTTTGAATAAGC
>BOPP01000204.1:2203051-2238037 GCA_017312745.1 Gryllus bimaculatus
ATTATAGGTAGCGCCATCTGTATCGCTCAACCTTAGCGACGACCGATTACGTTTATTATCTATTTACATAGTTTCAGTTAAGCAATGTGTATTGAGCTGAAAATACAGAATACATTACGTGTTGAGTTAAACACAATGACTCATCATTAAGTATCAATCGGCATAATATTATTTCATAACTATATCGAGTTATAACACTCATCAAAGTCTCTCACCAGTGTGACATCGCCCCTGCCGAGACAAGCCCCAAGCTCTCGACCGTTCTCCGGACACGTGTGATTGCGTATGGTGGAGCTTGGAGCTTGTCCAGGCTGTGGTGCTGTCCTGCTGGTGGGAGATACCTGGATGAGCAAAACCCGCAAGCCGACAGACAGGTCGGCGCAGAATCTCGCGACTTAGCGAGTGAAGAACACCGCCACCCCCGAGATAAAAACATCCTCTACACTTACGGTACTAACAACCGTAGCCGTTGAAGCGCACGGAAACACGAAAGAATCGATCAATCAAGAATTTCAAACGACTAAATGAACATGCAATTTCGCATGACCGTGAAGTAGAAATTCGAATTTCGAGAATTGAAATCAGATTTATGTGAACCATAACATTTCTACACTTAACTTGAAGTATGGTAAGGGAATTTTATTTTGTTATGTAACAAAATGTTTTCTGT
Organism: Gryllus bimaculatus; assembly: GCA_017312745.1. NCBI lineage: Eukaryota > Metazoa > Arthropoda > Insecta > Orthoptera > Gryllidae > Gryllus > Gryllus bimaculatus. The sequence continues at coordinate 2,203,722 of BOPP01000204.1, forward strand.
TTAAGTATTCAGAACAACTTTTTGCTTGTTGTGTATATTACAAAATAAATATACTTATGAAATTAAGTTCATGTTCTCTCGTTACAGCCAATGAATTAAAAACTTGCAAATTTCATCCGATTTTGATATAAAAATATACGTATTGGAGGAGATACTTGCTAATGAAATAATATTTTTCATTTCTAGGTTATGAATGTGTTCGTTCAATACCGAGGATACACATGAAGCGATGTAATGAAAAATTTCTGTAGTTTTCGTATTTCTGCACATTTTAGATGTGACAATTGTGTGAGTGCCTTTGATGATAGATATGCTTTAGAAAGAAATAGATCCAAATTTTCTAGATGCAGTCTATCTATATTTGTTTTTGTTCAAGGAATGTCATATAGTTCGCTGTTTCAACAAAGGTTTCTATAAAAAGATTGATGAACATAAACTATAATAATGTTATCGCAAAATTAATTTATCCTTTTATTGTTCCCTATTCCATAATGTAGCCTATATTACACATCGTTCTTCTTCTTCTTCAGCTTCTCTGGTAATACTCGTAATTGCAACGTTGAATTTTCTACTTCCAAACTTTCAGCGAGAAATATGAGCAAAACGCACACGAAACTGAAATATTTACGTGGTTCAAAACAAGCATTAATTGCAAAGAGAACGCTTTACTGTCCGTAGATTCTCAAACTTTTAGAAACATGATTGGTCGATAGGCCGGGGAATTGAAGTCATTTGTTGACTAAATATACACCAGGAATGCATTTTGAATGGTAGTAGAGAAAATACTTATTATTCCCTATTATAATACAGAAAATGTGAAAAGAAACAATCACATGCGTTCTTCAAAATTACTGCAAACTTTCAAGTGTAACCAGCTGTACCTTTTAAACAAGAGATAATTATGCAGCTTAATTATAAACTTAGTTTCCCGCAACCACAAAATACCTAAATATGAATTACATTATTGAAGATGCCATATCACTGCAGACTAATGTTATTGTAAATAAGTGAAAACGTTTTAAACGCGAAATACTATTAATACGAAAATGATCTCCTATGTATTCTACAAAATTGTTTTAAAGTCATCCATTTTCAACGATACTTTTTACAATAATCTAATATTGAACATATTGTAAAGTTTTTTAAAATGAAGGAAAGTAATGTATTAAGGGAAAAGGCTTCCCGGCCAAAATAACAGCGAGAGCGTGGGCGGTCCGCTCGAGAAGAAAAGGTAGCCGCTTCAGAAGCCCCTCCAAGGCGGTCGCAACAACGAGAGAGTGAGTGTTTGTGCTGCCTCCAAGCCGAGTTAACTACGCCGGAACTACCTAAAGAAAGCTCAAGGGTCGAAATAGAAACCAGATCAAGGAAGGACAGGACGAATCAACGCGAAGTCTTGTAGAATTTTTTGGATATTTGAGTACTTTTCGCGTACTTTTGCGTGAAAGTATGGGCAAGAAAGTACGTGCTGTCTTAGCACCACAACTTGATAATTTCATTATCACTGATTTGTTGAAGCTGTATTAATACTATCTTATTTAATCGATAAATCAGTCAATAGCAATAATGCTTATAGTTTACGAGTTAACTTCCTTAACGAGCTTAGTAATTAAAATTTATTTATTTTTAGTAAAAAATAAGCATTGTATGTAACGTATGGAGGAGAAGAACAATGACGTGAAAAGAATATTGAAAAAGTGAATGTCATGAGCATTTATTGATATAATAATATTTTGATTTTCACAAACTAACCCCATCCATAGTATGATGAATTCATTTTGCGTTGATCTCTAACAAAAGAAATCTGGAAAGCCATATGAATGAAACATCTAGAAGAATGAATGAATACGTTATCTCCCAAAATTCTCCACTCCAACTTCTTTCCAGTGATTGATGTTGATACAGAGCTTTTTATCGATCGCACTCATTTTTATCTCAAGAAGACTGTTTCCTTCATTATTACACCATTTTTTATCCCATGTGGATATTTATAAAGCTGCTGCTGATAATGGGGATGATGTCCCAAAGTAGATCCCTTTTCCTGGATAGGTTAACAGTGGTTTATCATTAGATAGTCTGTGGGGTAATTATAAGAGCTATTCCACTTGTGAAATTAAAACCAATAGTCTGTAACTCTACATAAAAAATGCTCCAATCAGGGCGTTGTATCTAAAAAAAATATCCCTCTTTACTTTCCCGTATACATACGTATATGCAGAGTAATATACGTAGTACAGGGAAAGTTTTGTAATGATGCGGAAAATCTATTTCGAGATCTCAGCGGAAATACACGTTTTACACCCCTGATATAGAAAAGTTGTTCTTTTCGAAACGTACGTTCATGCGTCCATCCATCTGTGAACAACTCTTAGCGCCTAAACCATACTTCCTATTTTTTCCAAAATGGATGTTTCCTGGTCGACCTGGTGATGCGCATAAACTTTCTTAAAATGTATGTACTTACATGAAGCCATCCGGACATTTTCAAAATTTTCTCCAAAACAGCTTCATTGAAAGCATGGTTGTCGCACTCTTAACTAAACCTACTCCACCTACGGCCAGAGCTGAGATGCTCCAGCTGCATCTGCCAAGCTGGGAATCCGAGATGTGGCCAGGCGAGAAAATGGACGGGGATACGACCTACTATTCCCCCTGCAGTTACGATTGCGAGATGCGGCAGAGGCGAGAGGGGAGGCGTAGGCGCCGAGAAACCGAAAAACTTCCAAGCCTTTGGGATTGACGAAGAGCGAACGAAGAGCGGACGAAGACCGGATGGAGAGCGGATAGTGAGCGGACGGAAGACGGACGAAGGGTGGCCGAAGAGCGGATGGAGGACGGACGAAGAGCGGATAGAGAAATGATAGTGAGCGGACGGAGGGCAGCCAGAGGGCGGACGGATAGCGGACGGAGAGCGGGCGGAGAGCGGGCGGAGAGCGGGCGGAGAGCTGGCGGAGCGCGGGCGGAGAGCGGGCGGAGAGCGGGCGGAGAGCGGGCGGAGAGCGGGCGGAGAGCGGGCGGAGAGCGGACGGAGAGCGGGAGGAGAGCGGGCGGAGAGCGGGCGGAGGGCAGCGACGAGCGAAAGGCAGGCGCTATAGAATGCACAGTGATGTTTTTGCAAAGGCGACTGCATTTCGCTGCCCTACCCCATGATTCAACACACTTCCCAACAAGACATCACAATGGCTAACGAAACTTTACACATTTTACATTGCGTAAAATTTATATAGCGTATGTTGTTAATTTACAGCAGATAAAAATTCCGAAGTCATTGCTGCAGATAAACTGTTTCGAACGCTGCAAGTTCTATTGACGAATACATTTTTTATTACCTCTTCTCTTCTTCTTTGTGCGTGTTTTGAGAAAATGTCCTTTAGGCAATAATGGAAATTCAAGACACTTGGAGATTAATAAAACTGTTTAAGTTGGTTGCTCCAACTTAGTAATGCGCATAAATAATCGAGTTAAACTGGCTTAAACAAATGACGATACACTGCATGTAAAACACTTTCAACCACTTTGTATACTTCTAAGCACACTAGAATTTTAGGTTTGTACCCTTACTTTCCAACTACTTCTCGTGACAAGGTAACTGACGATGATCTCAACTTCCTACTAAACTTCACTAATATTAACATTCCTTCTTACTGAGTTTGAAGTGATTTATTATTATTATTATTATTATTATTATTATTATTATTATTATTATTATTATTCATTGTTGACGTCCGTGTTTGCGAAATACATAGATTACTAGTGCAATAATGCGCAATATTTTAATACATCTCTAGTTGTGCATTGACATTATGAAAGTACAAAGTATTCGCTTACGTTTATGAATTTCCCTAACTGAAAATTCCAAAATTACCACTTACCACACTTCCCTGCGCACCGACAGGGAAAAACCACCTGCATCTCGTCTCGAGCGTGAAATATCAATCGCGGGAATTCAGACATCGCGATAAGAAGGGGAACTCCGGTGATCAGATCGCGTAAGCGGTCGTCACGTCCTCATGTCTTCTATATAAAAGAGTTTTGCTCCACAATGATCACAGACGTGGAACCAAAACTTCTTCGCCATGATCAGGGCCGTGGTCGTTCTTTTGCTTGTGAGCGCAGTGTACGGTAAGTTACAAGCCTTCGATGCGTTTTCTTATGAACAGAGGCACTAACTACCTTTTACTTTATTTATACTAACTATACACTTTTATCTTTCTTTTTTATACAGAATTTTAAGATGTATTTGAAAATAATGTATATTTGCTAGTCATTGAATACATTTGAGAATAAAATATTTGCAGACTGAAATTTAAAATATTGTAGCAAATGTGCGAATATATATATATATATATATATATATATATATATATATATATATATATATATATATAATACTTCAACACCGTGTGACTAATCTCCATAAAAGTTGGCATGCAAACGTGTTTTTTTTTCACTCAGAAGGTTTATGAACTGTTAATTTTGTTGTAACATTACTTCATGGCGCTGCAGAACAAAATTGCGCCTTATTTATTCAATTTACTTCCAAACTTCCCTCAACCTGGACTTCATTGTTGCGTTGCTGTGTGATGCTGAGCAATGCCTTGTGACGAAGAGCGAGGGACAGGAGAATGGGACGAGAGCGCGCGAGAGGCAGAGACGGAGTGAAAGAAACGCAGAGACACATTTAGAGAGACAGAGAGTCAAAGACAGAAAGAGACAGAGATAGAGAGTCAGTCAGAGACACAAAGAGTGACAGATAGAGACTCGGAGATGTTTTCTTTTTCACAAGGTTTGAATATGAAAAAAAAAGGCAACAGTGGGTATTTTGCTAGCTATATTCTACATTAAACTTACGAAAAACAATTGTGCAGTGATTAGAAATCGCTTTTTAATACCACTAATTAACTGGAAGCAAAAGAAAGTATTAGTGTGCTTCTAATCTTGTTTTTTATGAAACACCTCATAAGATTTCCTCGAAAAGTTAGTGAGTTTTAGTGATTAGTATCTTGTGAAGGTCAGATGTTTGCACATTTATTGAAGAACAATTACATACACATTTCAACATAAATTAAATAATTAATATTTTAACTATTGTTATCTTGCTGGATGAAGAAGGTAGGATTAAAAATATTCTTCCCACATATAACCTCTTCTCAAATCAAGTAATTTATTAGTTGAAGAATTAAACAGCCCATTTTCGATGCGATGAAGGTAGTCGGATGATAGAAGTACCGATCAATATTTTATTCACTTTACGGTTTAGAGCAGGTCGAATAGATCTGATATTGACACGTCTTTCTTTTTACCTAATAAATGAAGTGTAAAGAATCCAGCTGAGTAAGCAATTGTTAACGAAATATTTAAAACATTTGCTTCAGTGCATCAATCAACCTGAAAAACACAATGAAGAGCAATAGACTTTTATGACTAGATTGAGTGTTAATTTTTTTCCATTTTCGGTTTTAGGTTCTGAATCAGGAACCCAGTTTTCCAATGGACGCATCGTTGGGGGTCGTGACACTAACATAAAATTTTACCCCTTCCAGGTAAATAAGAAATTTTCTTATTTTATCTATTACATTTGATTGAAAACCTCCAAGATTCATGTCAATTTTGTGCATTATCACACTTTGTACGATTTCAGGTCTCTTTGCAATTGAATGGCAGTCACTGGTGTGGGGGATCTGTCATCAGTGCAAACTACATCCTTACAGCAGCCCACTGCATGGGATAGTAAGTAAAGACACCAACGACTTCTTTCACTATTTATGAAAGATGATGCTTAGAAGTTTTAAGATACACTCCCGTTTTAAAATACTTATGTAACGAATAAATGTTGGAACTAGAGAAAGGATCTGAGGCGTCGATCCTCCTTCAGTTTTTGGAAGCAGATAGAACATCTTCATATTAATATACAATTTGTTTTCAAATTTCAATAAAAAATCAACTTTTGACTATAGTTTATATTGTAATTTTATTACAGTGATGTATGATCAATGTTGTTCATGATCACTGTCTAAGAAGCTCATGACTACACTTTTAACTTCTGTAGTTCGATCCGATTCAAATGGTAATTTAAAGTTTAATGCAAGTGACTGTACGTAGCAGTCATACAGTGACTTACAGTACAGGCAGCGTATAAGCGACTCTGAGTTCAATGCACTGTTGCCTCACATTACTACGCACATGGCCCCACCTACATGACACCTAAATGAAATTCAAAACATTAGCACTTTCGACAGTCGATTATAATTATATCACGTTCATAACCTTCGCAAAAAACCAAACCTTATCGCCATCCAAACCTTATTCGCTTGAATAAGATGAGCGACAACGCTGAACCCTGGCTGTGATAAAGTAAACAAACCCTAGCAAGCTGAAGGCTTCAGAGCAGGTGGCAAGAGAACGCTGGCTTCTTGAGATTAATCAAAGTGGTTCGAGCCAACAGTACAAATAATGAAGAAAGTGATTTAGACCCCGCAATAGAAATCCCAAACTTCTTTTAAAAAAAGTGGGACAATTGTAAATATAATAGTATGCAAATTGAAGAATCTTCGAAAAAAGTCATGTGTGTAAGGTATGTAAAGCATTGTTCCCCCACTTCCACCATCAATTCCATCACTAATGCGAAAAATTAACAAAAAAGTGTATCAGTGGAATCCGGCGACTTCAATCTGGAGGGACAAAGCAAAACACTTCATTATAAAGTGGTTCGAGGCAACAGTACAAATAATGGAGTTAAAGATTTAGAAGGCTAAATCGGACAAAGAGATCTGTTTTAGCTACATATTTAAATGCGCATATTTGATTTAACTCGAATTATTTATTTTAAAAAATGCGAACGATTTGTTCACGTTTTTGCAACATGTTTGCTCGCAGTCAAATCATAGAAATGAATGCCCGAGGCAAACGATATTATCTATAGTACCCGATAAGTTTCAGAACGTTCTCACATTTCTCTCACTTTCAAGAGTGGCTATTGTCTTGGTGCTGAGACGCATGCTTGAGAATTCTCACTGATAAGGTAGCAACCCTTTTCGGAAATGGCGCAAGTTCATCCGTATTTCAATTCCAGGTGAAGAACCAAATGGTGATTTTTGTTTCATTACATTGTAACACGTTTTTTGTTTCATTACTGTGCATAACACGTATAAAGCCATAACGGAAGGGAATAAAAACATATCTAAGAATTAGTTATCGAAATTATTATACGAGGGATACTGACAAAAACCGCCTAACGCGCTTGTCAAAAGCTCTGCTGTCAGCCTTCCAGATAAATAATACTTCAAACTTGTTAATGAAATAATTATATGCGTCGTCATTGCCAACAATATTATTTATTAAAAAAGCAGCTTTCGATGGCTTAGCCATCATCATCAGTTTTCTGCTGTATGGAAGCCACAAAAACGACTAATATTGTTGGCAATGACGATGATATTATTTCATTAGAAATGCCAACGACAACTTACCACAACACCTATATTCAAACTTGTTTCCATATTACTAATTACTGGATACTGTACTAGAGACGGTTCTATGTACCTAGTGAACGAATATTTTTTTCTTGTTTCCACTGGTATCATCTGTAAGATTTTCACCACATACCCTTTCAACCTGTTCTCAGGACCACAGAGCGACAACCCCTCGAATCGTAATAGAAAGATTGCCATTTAGATTTCCGCGACGCGGCGGGCCGCCAGTAGGGGGAAGGGGAGAGGGGTGGTGGGCGTACCTGTACACAGTTTGGAAATAGGGGGGGGGTCGTGTTTATGCGTACAGCACAATTGGTGACATTTACAACTAAGTAAATTGCTGTTATTTTTCGAATTTTATATCCCTAGACAATAAAGCAATAATACTTGCACATTCAGAGATAAAGTAACTATATATGAACAGACGAATACAACCACCCATTTTCATTAGAACAGTAAATTTTAAGAGATATTCATTTTGATTTTATTGTTCCATATCAACACTATTATTGGGATTGATTCTGCTTGCAGCCCGGGCAACTATAACGTGCGCGTGGGTACCACCCTGAACAGCGAGGGTGGCTGGGAGGTGGAAATCGCCGAGATCATCGTGCACGAGAAGTACCGCTCCCTCATCTACGACTACGACGCGACCCTCCTCCGTCTCGAGGAGCCGCTGCAGTTTTCGGAAGTGGTCCAGCCGGTGACCCTGGCGGAGGAGGGCGAGGAGTTTTCGGCAGGCACGCCCGCCGTCGCCACCGGCTGGGGCACCATGGTGGTAAGTCGTGTTACACGAAGATCGGCGAAGCAACGACGTGGCGAGGGAACTACCGTTCATTTTAATAGCAAGGCGTTCAGAGTGAGCTACACGTGACATCCATGCGCCCAATTCTTATTTAGGAATCGAGTAACCTGATAATTGTTTACTTCAATTTTATTTTTAATACGCCGATTTAAATTTGCATTGTTTTGAATTTGAGATTTTATTTCATTTGGGCATAATTTAAAATGAAATAGTGGAAATTAATATGCCCTTTATCATTTATCTTCAAATATTTATTAACAAGTGAACAAATATCCTTTTTCTATCTAGTGAACTATTTTTGCGTAATATCAAGTACTACGTAAGTTGAATAGGACAAATAAATTACTGCCAGGGGTCAACTATTTTAATAGTTTTGGCTAATGAGATCTGCAACTCAATTTTGTGAGAACTTCACCTTGACAAATGATCGCCGTTATTTTCCACCACCAATACCAACTAATTCAGTAACAATTGTCTTCACTTTCTAGGAGAATGGCCTTACTGCCCTCATCCTGCAGGAAGTGGAGTTGCCCCTCCTGGACAACGCCGCCTGCAAGAAGTACTACCCTCTGCGCATCACCGCGCGCATGCTCTGCGCTGGCTACGCGGAAGGAGGGCGCGACGCCTGCCAGGTGAGACCGCAGTGCGATGTCGTGAGGGCCAGAATCGCAGTTCTAGAGAGATAACCAGTGGTACCACCCTTTTCTATAGCATTGTCAGATGTAACACACTTAAAGCCACGTTCCACTAAACTGTTAATATCAACACGCTAAATGTAAATTACAAATCATGTTATATGTATACATATTGAGTCTACCTTCATAATAATAATAATGTTACGTTATTGATCATTGGGCCCTCTCTTTTTAACGCGTTGGGCGGGGTTGACAAGACAGATTCATTAAGTAGTTTTCAACTTAGAAAGTGTATTATGTGAACTCTGCATAGATTTTTCTGTTATCTCTAATTACCCCGCTTTACTGCAATCCCATCGGCATTTTTATTCGACTACTCCCGGGGGCAAGTGGACATCCCTACGCGCTTATCCCTTTGTGTTTCTAAAGCCTTTCCTTTCTAAAGGGTTTTCCTAACATTTTGTGCTAGCTTAACCCTTTGTACTTTTTTAACCATTATTCCTTTTCTACCGTTGTGCACTAACGTGTGATCTAATCAGGAGCTTCAACCTCGCCATAGTGACGTTCAAGTTTCCCACTGGATGACAGCGCCACAGCCGATCATGAGTTGCATTTCCGATATTTTGAGTTACCGTAGCGCTGGGAGCGCTTCAAGTGCTCAGTGCTTCCCCAGAACCTTGGCCTTCCTAACGGCGTGCGTTTTGTGCCTGTGCAGGGAGACTCCGGCGGCCCGCTGGTAGTGAGCGGCGGCAGGCAGGTGGGCATCGTGTCGTGGGGGCGTGGCTGCGCCCGCAGCGCCTCGCCCGGCGTCTACGCAAGGGTGGCAGCCCTGCGTGACTGGATCGCCCAGAAGTCCGGCGTCTAAGGACATCTAGCAGTAGCTGCATTAATGTGCCTCAAATTTTGAGTGCATCTGAAATTAATACTCTTGTTAATAAAGTTTGTGCTGTTATTTATTTTTATTATTACGCAGTCCTTTATTTTATAAATAAAATTTATTACGCTATTTTGTTGTATTAATATGTTTAAGCTGGGAACGTTCCTTTCATTACATTTTTATTACTTTCTCGTGTACGTACGTATATGCGCGGTACTATATAAAGTACGGAGCAACATCCCTCACGTCATTGACATTTACATTATGGGCATTTTTATACTTTTTTGCATTTGAGTGCTTCAAATTATTTTTAATGAAGTTTCAAGAAAATTCAAAGTTTTCTGTAAAAATCAGTTCAAAATTGTGCATTTTCAGAAAAACATTTTCTCAAATATGATTCCGTTTTCTTTAAACTTTTCGAAGGGGAAATTCTAATTGCATTGAATTAAATTGCATACACGTATAATTGATATTCTTTCAAACATTACACAAATGAAAATTGGTTGGAACTCTCTAGTAGTTCATATTTACATCATGCATTTTCTATTCATTACTTAATTAGTGAGCAAAAGTGCTTCAATTGATTTCTTATGAATTTTTTTTTTGTGAAAAATGATCTTAAAATATAACATTATCACGTTTTCGAGAGTTCATTGGTAAATATAGTTATTCAAATTAATGTTCTCCATATTCTCGCAGCAGTATTTTAACTTCTCGAAGGGCACAATGAGGGATAATAACCAAAATCCGTAACTTATTTGCATTTACAAAAAGTTATTACAAAGTAGCTAAGTGTGTGTGTGAGAGAGAGAGAGTGGGATAGACAGAGAGGGAGAGAGTGTATGAGTGAAAAAAGGGTGAAAGAATGAAGGTGTGAGTGAACGAAAGCAGACAACGTGGCAGAGAGTGAAATGAGTGAGTGTGTGTGAGAAAAAGTGAAAGAGATAGTGAGCGCGAACAAGAGGGAGTAAGATAGTGAAGGACGGAGAGATAGAGATTTAGGGAGAGAGACAGTGAGCGGCAAAATAAGAGTGAAAAGTGAGAGTGAGAAAGGAGTGGTAGTGGAAGAGAGAAAATGTAAGAGGGAATAAGTGAGAGAGGGGAAGTGATAGTGAGTGTGGAAGAGAGAACGAGAGTGTGTGCGAGAGAGAAAGAGTAGGAGCTCCTGAGAGATAAAGTAAGAGTTACAGAGAGAGGAAGAGTGCGAGGACAGAAAGTGATAGACGGTGAGAGAGTAAAGAGATAGTGAGAGAGAGTGTATGAATGAGATAGAATAAGAAAAAAAATATGAGAGTGAGAGTTAAGATAGAAACAGTGAAAGATAGTGATGGAAAGAATGTGAGTGGGAGAAAAAGAGGGAGAGTGGCAGAGAAAGTGAAAAAAGATGTGGAAGTGGGAGAGCGAGCTAGAGAGTGAAAGTGAGGAGAGAGAGAATGCTTGAGGAGAGCGTGTGTGCGAGTGGGACAGAGTGAGAGAGTAGGACAAAGAGTGGGAAAGACAGTAAAAGAGTAAGCGAAAGACAGAAAGTGAGTGAGAGTGAGGAAGAAAGTGACTGAGAAAGAGAGCGAAGTCAAAGCGAAGGACTGTGAGATATAGAGTGAAAGAGACCGCGAACGTGAGAGAAACGGCGAGGTATCTCGACATCTCACGTGTGTTATTGCCATAAGTCCATGCGTCCCAAAGTTCTCCCGGCCCCCAACCCAGTCATTAGCTGACTCGGAGTTCGAAGACTCATAAAACTCGACAAAGGGCGACAGCGTCCCTCTTCCAAAGACACTCTCAATAGCAAAAGAGTCTGGAGACACCCACCTCCGGGACTCCCGCCCCAAAAGCAAAGCAATTTGACCTTCACCAACCCGGCACCCGATATGCTAAGAAAATTGTAATTATCTTTGTCTCGCCAATGCCCCCTCGCTAATCCTTTGGGACTATCTGTAATTCTTCACTCAGAGCGTCGGCTCCCGGTCACCCATCGTCCACAGTAGCTAAACAATGACAACCTATTGGAACGATCAGATTATGAAGGTCAACAAAGTGGGAACTGGGCCGACCAACTGGCATCCACAACCCCATAGAATATTCTCGAAGCAGCTAAGCGAACCAATAGCGGCTTAGGGAGACACGCACGTGACCACAGGGACGATAACAGGACAAGAGATTAGAGGCAGATGCTGTCTGAAATCCATCGAGAGAGGCTGTTTGATTTTCATTCAGCATAGAAGAATTTCTTTAAAATAAAAACTTCCAGATCAGACTTCAAAATCGCACTTTGAAAGATACAGTTTTCGCTCCACCAGATGCCATCCTCTCTGAAACCGGTGCGTTATTGGGAACTACTATCAAGTGAAATTACTACGTCAACGGAATGTATACCGTTCTGTGGTCGGAAGCCAGAGCGTCCTAATAGCACTTGTCACGGAGCAGAGCAACCTGCCGCGAGGTGCTTTCCGACGCGGGTGAGGTGACGTATGACGGCCTTACACAGCGAATAAACCCACATCATCATCGGCACGAGAGCGAGGGCCTTCAATCCAGTCATCGGCGCGTGCTGCGGACCCACGACCGACCCAGTGCGAAGCGACCCCGCGCCACCCCTCTAGCGGCATCACCTGGCGAGGGTTATTTGAGCGCGGATCCAGGACGGCGACGAGCAATTCTCTACAGCGAGGTAACCCAAACTTTATCACTGTTGGCCCGTCCAGAATCAATACTGCCGCTCTAATGGACAGGGGATTTCATAGTTCTCGATATATTAAATGTCCATGTAATAGTATAGTGTCATTTTGAATAAATGTATGCCCGTCATTCTGACAGACCACACTTGAACCATCAATTGAAAGGGTTACAATAAATAAATTAAGAGTATGCGCGTTACCCAGAGCGACTCACCCCCTGAGATCTCTAGAGTTGGCGCAGGAGGCAGGTTAGTATCGCCTGTAGCGCCCACATCTAAATAAATTTAGCAGCGAGCGACCTGCCATCCTCCACTACGTATGTCAAACACACACGTGTTTTGACACATTGTGGGACCCCGCTTGGTTCGGTACGCAAAAGTCACCAGCATATTCCGACATGCAGGTTCATCACAATTGAGAGAAAATATGCGAAAGTGAAAAAGATGAGTCAAAGAAAGTGAGGAAGAGACAGAAAAAGAGTAAAGAGGGTGCGAAAGAGAGAGATCAGAGAGGGAGGGTGAGATATAAGGTGAAAGTAGACCGAGAGTGAGAAAACAGGAGAAAGGTAAACCATTCGAAAAAAGTCTCAGAATATTAATGATTGTTGTGTATGTATAAGTATAGATGATTAAAAAAAAGCTTACTAGCCCCAAGTTGTGCATTTCAAAGTGAATTTTTAACTGCGTCATTAAATTAAGTTAATATTAGTAGGACAAACCCACCCCCTCTAGCTAAAGGCCGCTAAGCGCAAGGCAGTGGCTCAATTGTACGAGGATAAATGCCAGCCTTCACAAGGCGATTCTAGTAGTCAACCGGAATTCGGTAATCAATATTCTTTCTTATATATGGTATGAGTAAAATAGTCTCTTAGTCATTGGAAAAGGCGGGTGGAAAGACTAAATATATGCTTCTTGTTTTTGAGTTGTTTTTTTTTTTCTGTCAGTTCTACTTTAAATATTTATTTAATGTTCAAAATTGCGAGAATAACATTTCATGAACCTAGCCTTTTGCTAAAACACACTGGTTTAAATGAGAGCATGAATTGTTTCCACAATGGCAATTTCAAGAGTTCACGATAATATTTTACGTTTACTAGGTGGCATGCAATTATCCTATGTTGACATCCGTACTTACGTAGTTTAATAACTGCAAACTCCAAAGCAGTTTATTGAAATGTACAGCTGTCGAACGTTCAACGGATGCATTCATGATATGTACCTACCTGTACAGAGGTCTCTTCCAGAGTTGAAAAATTATCATTGCAGTGTGTTGCGAACTTATCAATGGATTTACGAAGAAATTCATAAGTTTTGGTAACTGGAGCGGGTTAGGGGGGAAAGCTTTGGCGGTTCAGTAAAGAAATTGTTTTATCTCTAGATGTATGCATGAAATGAAATAGTCATTGTTGCTCCATATGATCTGCTATTTTTAATCATTTCTCATTGTAATTACTTACCTACGAGTCCATTTGAATTGTTCGTTACACCAATAGCCCAAACTCAGTGGTATAGTTTTATGATAGAGAATTCAATATGCTGAAATATTTGGTTTCGTGATTACATTTTCAAGGTGAGAACTTCAATCAAAATATATTTTCGTATATTAAATATTTCTAAGAGGATGGTTTGAGTTTATAGCACTTTTTGTACTAGTAATAATTGTCATTATGGGGAATATGCCGTTTGGGCAGTTACAACTTGAACAGAAGATATACGTACACGCATTGCAGCTGTACATTCTGAACATTATGTAAATGTTCATATTAAATGTAACATTATGTAAATGTGTTTATTTAAACTAAATTGTTGGCACGAACCTTTTTATTTCATCACTTGAATAACACAGTAATTTCTGGCTTTTGCATTTCTTGTTTATTTGCTTAGTGGGCTGTAGGCGAATCATTTGCTCCAAAATCCTCAAGTGTCCATCCACAGCATTTGTTACACGGTCGTCGCTGTTTATCGTTTCCTGAGTCTTCCACCCCCACCCCCCGTTCTGTGGGTCTCGTATTTGGAGCCAGCACGTGGATGAATCAATGCAAACATTTCAGGTCATGTTCACTATAAACTGTGTTGTAATAGGGCATGTATACATTTAATCGTGTTGGCTATAATCGTTGAGAAAAGACCTTAGCTTAAAAAATTCCAAAAGAACTTGGTGCGCAAATATATATATATATATTTACGCGCACGCGCACACACACACACACACACACAGTAGGAACAAATTATCTGTTGGCTCAGAGTAGCACGCTCTATCTACGTAATAGTTGTTTGCTATGCTGCACCACTTATTAAATCTCACAGCCAGGGGTCTCATACAAGCAAACGATCTCATAATCGTGGACTGCACCCTACATTGTTCGATAATATAATTATAATCCTTAACATCAAAGTTTCAATTCGTTTTTCGGGAACAAATTACACATGATGGGTGGGGCACTTAAAAGAATAAGCAGCCTGTATTTTGAAAAAGAGAGGTCACTGAATAGTACTCAAACCCTGTTTGTAAGATTTGATCGACGTTTAACCCTCATTTTAAGTGTACATCATGGCTGCTGTTTCGAATACATTTCTTGTTTTTTATGGAGTAGCCAGCTTTGTCCTGAAATTTAAAACTATGTAATCACACTAATTAAAGTACTCCGAAATTTAATTAGTATTTATATAATAAATATAAATAAATTATATTTATAACAAATTAATAACAATACATATTCAACTTTATTGTCATACAACATCACAAATGCATCATTAATTCATACATTCTATTACAATAGGTATTATAGAAAAACATAATACAAAGAGGCTACTTTTTATTAGCCATTCGATCTTCTTTGTAACATAAAACCATTTCTGGAATACAATTTGGGTCGCATCCCTTATCGCACCGAGCTGACTCTGACGGTGCGAGATCGATGAACGAAAGCACAAAAGCGAGCAGTGGAAGTGAGGTCATTCTGTTAACGTAGTTCTAGAAACAATAGCGGCAAAGACATTTCTCTAAATTTATTTCGGTTCATAGAAATATTGTTTTAATGAGGAAAATCAATGAAAAAAAACGCAATAAAACGATGTAGTGCACAAAGAAAGAAAATGCTTTGGAAATTATGCGTTGAAAACATTTCACGTTAACGAGTCCAAGGATGATTTACATTGATCGTGGAGGCCGAAATCCGGAGCCCCGTCATCCAACGTGAACACGTGTAGCCAAGAGTCACTGCCCTTCAAAGTGTGAAGTTATAAATACGACCATTCCGCACGCAATGGTGGTGTCGTTCGCCAAGATCTCGCGAAAATGAACCGATTCCTTCATGGTCGGTACGATAAGGGATAAGAGCCCACACTTATTCACATAAGATATTTCCTTCAAAAATATTAATACAATCGTGTAAACATAACATTAAATGCTTGGACAAAATACATGAGAGGTCGCATTGTAATTGCACTAACTGCTTTTCAGTTTTGAGAACATATTTACAGAACATTTATTTGTACACAATGAAAACAGTTTTACTTTTCCCAAAGGAACAACAGAGTAAAATAGTAGATTTAATAGTGAAATAGTTTTCACGTACAAGATTGTTACAGACAGGACATATTACATACATTGCTGTTTCTGAGAAAATAAAACTGCACACATGCCAATTAAAAACACCCTAAGATTCTTAAACATACTCTTTCAAAAGTATATGTCATTTCACACTCTCGTTAGTCCTCAAGTCTGTACTACATACGTAACGCAGAATGTTCACAGAACTTGTCCATAATTAACATATTTCTCATTTTTTTCCATTTAATTTTAAAATAAAAACCAGCCCACAACCTCATTCCTCATAAATTCATATATTGTTCATGTTTATTGAATTCCAATCAATACTTAGAAAGGGCAAACTCAAAGAGGTTTGACTTACATGCTTTTTGTTAAATATTTTTCTCCATTCCTTTTTATCATTAACAGTTCTGGGGGGTATATAAAGACAAGCCATGTAATAATAGACTATATATTATTTTTTTAATATTACTAGTTAGTACTATGTAATTTATAAAATATGCAGCTGTTCTCACATTAGGGGGTTTTATCAACCGTGTAATAAATACAGGAAAGGATAATTTAAATGAAGTATGAATTAGTAAATATTATTGGCAACGCCAATTCATTAAAGATAACCAAGCTTAAAAACATTCAGTATCAAAGTAAATCAAAATCTGATAACTGAAATATGAAATATGAATTACCGAAAAGACAACACCACTTATCTCTGCTAACGCACATCGAAATCAAATTTTAGCATCGTTGTCTCAGTGCACCCGACAGGTAGTTTGGTAGTTTTTTAGTTATTTCATTGTTTTGGTTTCTGGAGAAGTAGTGCGCGTCTGTATGTTCAAAAGGTTAACTACAGCAGAGGCAGTCCCAGGGCCCTCTCGGGAAACTCCGAGAACGCTACCATCTCCACACTCTTCGAAGTGGTGAGAGGAAAATCATTGCGAACGTGATGGGTGTTTTCGAAGAGAGAAAGAAAAAAAGACACTCCTTGCCCCTCTTAACCAAGCCTTAAAGAGGGCGACCATTTACACGGGTGCAAGCATTGCATCCGTGAATAGAAGTCAAAAAATTAAGGTTTCGCACCCTGATCAGTCACCTGAACATCCAGACAAAATGAGGTACTACTGTCGTTTTTATTAAATGAAATACATGACACTTCTTATATGGAAATATTTAGTACGTTTTACTTTTTCGCGAAGGGTAAATGCATGAAAAATTTTATATTTGTTGTCAGAACAAGAACACGCGGGTAAATCCTGTTGGACAATTTTGATAAGACTAATTAGGACATTATTCATGATTTTTGCACTGTCCACAAGGTTGCTCCTACAATAATGAAACCTCCACCAGTGCTTCAGCAAAAAATCAATTGGAAATGGGGCCCTTCATCACTTCGAATCATTTTGAAATCTATGGAATTCGTTTGGAAGAAAGTTTAGAACAAACGAAAATTACTGTTAGAACGAGGTGATACAGAGGTCTGGCTTAGGACCAGACGAGGATCTACTAAAGCAATCTAAAAGATCTACCATCGTAAGAGAGACTGTCTCGCATTATAGAGTGTGCACTAGTGCAGAGAAGGGACAAGCGTTCTAGTATACAGAGCAGTGTTAGCCAGCCGCTCCAAGAGCCAAAGTGTTGGTCTAGCGGAAGCCCATCCCTCTCGTGGACTGGACTCCGAAAGCGTTGAACATTCGAACGCCTTGAGCGACGCCGCGACGGGGGAGCCATCCGTCTGGCAGCAACTTTTGCTCCAGGCGGTCAAACGAACACACCGGCACCTCCAAGGATCCTTCTTCCAAGAACACAGAGCAGCAGACGGTGAGTGGCGCTAGCGTCACTCCCCACCCTTACCTATAATCCCAAACTCGACCTCCCGCTAGCTTTCTTTCACTTCCCCTTCCTGCACCACCTCACCCAGCGACTGCTACTCCAACTGACGACGGCTTCCGTGTGCCAAAACGACATCACACGGCCAAAGCTTCTTGTCCTGCCGCGCTAACTACTGACACTATGCTGACACCACCAGAATCGGAGACCGACAAAACTAACAACAGTGAAGCACCCACTGCTCCTGAAACAAACCCAACACTTACGAAACGCCCTCAAATAGGAGCTATACATATTGAAAACAAGGGACTGATATACCCCACAAGACTGACTGACCTACATCATCCTAACAGCTTCTTTGCAAAAAGCACCTGGACTGAACTAATCCTCCAAGCCATGACAACAAACGCCCACCAGAAAATCCAGAAGGCTTTGAAGGCTATTGAACTGGACCCAGCATACGCACACGTCACTTTGACAGCAAACTCTACTACTACCACCATCATAGGACCACAGACGAACGACACACTAAACTTGTCTTTAAAGGACTATCACCCAATATTTCCCTGACTGACATCTCGACTGCCCTCTCCTAATTCCCCTTTACAATTCACATTTCTGAAATGAAAAAGACTGACAACACCACCTTGATTGGACATGGACAGACAGGACACAGGACAAATCAAGTCGACTATCCAATACCTACTTCACCACAGAATCACCATCCACGACTACCACCAGACTGACCGCATGCCTCGATGCGACAACTGCCAGATGTTGTTTCACACTCGACACTACTGCCACAGACGGACGCTGTGTGCTAAATGCAGTGAAAACCACCACACCTCGACCTGCACAAACCCCAACTTCACACTGTAAAGAAACCCACCCTGCCTGCCCCATTATGACAAAAGCAAAACAAGAAAAACAAAAGACACTCCAACAGCCTGACCTGACGAGACCAGGACGAACATTGGCTGCTCCCAGCAGCACTGACTTACCACCACTCCCTCAAACAAATACCACTACTCTCCAACAAACATTTGCCTCAACTATGACCAATCCACGACAATCCTACTCCTCCGGAAGCAGCAACTTTACTCCCTTTACAACTTATCAACCAACTTTACAACTTATCTCCACCTTCAGCGACTTAAAAGAACTGATCTCGCTCATCAAAACCTGCAACCTCACCCAACTCATAGCTATCATAAAAGACATTATCACCATCTGCAAAGCACCGATTGGCATGACTAACATTAACAAAGTATGCGAACTTTTCTGAATTCACCACAGGCCGACTTCTTAACATTTCCTCCTGAAACGCCAATGGCGGAATTGCCCGAAAGCTGACTGATATAAAACAATGCCTGACAGACTACTCAGTCGGAGTACTACTTATACAAGAGACGCACTTATCACCTTCCCGCCCCTTCAACATCCCCAACTACATTACCTACCGAACAGACCGTCCCACCCACGGTTGTGGAACTGCAATTTGCATCAAAAGACATCCCTCTCCCCCAGTTTATCTCACCCACATTGAGAAAACCTTAATCCAAATAGCCACCCCTCACGGACCTCTCACAATAGCTTCCATTTATAAATCTCCTCACCTCCCACATCTAGACAACGACCTGATTTTACTTACACGCGACAATTATCTACTAGCATGTGACATTAATACGAAATCAACAACCTGGGAATGCAGACATACTAAAACCGAAGGACAAATACCGCAAACGTATCCTGACCGTTGCCTATCTGTGATTGATGGCAACGCCACATTTGAATAGCGCGGGCTATGAATATGCGCTAAGAAGTAGTAAACCTCATAGATAGACGCTCCGAGACGTTTTGAATTGGGTTGTCCGTGCCGAGCGAAGCGTGAGAGAGGTGGTGGGTATGAGCGACGAAGAGAGTTGAACAACGTACGCCAGAGGCGACGGCACGTGGAGAAGAGTATCGAGAGCTAAACGTTGAAGTGTACGCAGGACCTAAAGCACTTAATGGTGATTGAATCGTGGATCTGCAGTCACAAGCAATGCATCAGAGCTCGGGCTTTTAACGGCCACTTTTGCGACGCGCCGGACTGGAAGCCGCCAACACGTTGGGCCTGGGGAGGCCATGATTCGAACCGACATCACGGAGAAGGGTGACTCCGATCCACAAGATCACGATAAGTACTCCCTCGAACGATTATTTAGTAATAACACTGCCAGAGTGGATTGTATAGGGCGTAAATGAAATGCTGGAAAATAAGGCACGGCATGCTCCCTCAAGCTAACACTTTGTTATTTTTCTCAATTTATTTTCTATCAGCACATTCAAAACAGTATTTCCATTAAGACTATAATAGTATATTTCTTTTTTCACATTAACAATTAAAAATATTTGAAAAATGATAATGTGGTCCGAATTAAAATTGCCCCCACCCCATAATTACTTTCTGGATCCACTCCTGGCGCACCCTGGGAGACAAAAGTATAAAAATGAAGTTTCTTCAAATATTTGAACATGAATAGGTAGTAGACATACTGGGATACATTGAATCGTTCTTAGTTTTTCTGTTAACATTTTTAATAAGTGAATTGACAGCAGTGAAAGTAAGTCCATGACTCATAAGCTGCACTGTTTGGAGACCCTAATTTTTCTAATGCTGTTTTCTCCTGCGATTGTTGATTTTTTGAGGAAATACAAAAGATCTACCTTACAAAGAAATCCGTGAGTATTGAATTACTATTAATTGTCAATATATTTTATTATATTTTACATAAAAATGTTGATTCGTCAGCGGTGTCGAGGCAAACCCGAGGCCATCTAGCAGCACGGACACAGCAAAAGAGGTGTCCGCAAAAACCACAAGTGGGAAATTCAACATTGGCGCAGTAAATGGTATTCAATGTTCGCTATGCAGTTCTTGGTATCATTTGACTGCCAACAACTTAAAAAGAACGATGCTCTTGATGGCAAGGTGTTTAAGATGTGCGGCGAGACCGGTGTGAGGGCGAAATTGCTGTCTCAGGAAAAAGTGAGAAGGAAGCTTAGAGAAGATCTCGTGCTGCGAGGAAGAAGAAAAGAAAAAAAAAGAAACGCGCGCGCGACTTAAGCGTGAATGTGAACGAATAACGAATGTTGCGATCACACAGCAAGGACACAATCGCGGTTATTCCGGTAAAGTGAAGGTGCTTGGGAACACTATGTTACGTTGAAGTAGAAAGGGAGCCGATGTGTCTTTTTATCCCGGGTGTAACAGAACAGTTGTAACGGGTTTCGAAATCCCCCAAACAGAATGATCGCCTAAAAGCGGTGCTAGAGCACGTGAAAACAAATGTTCGAAGAAATTTCTGTGACATAATAAAACAGTGGGTAGCTCTGTGAAATAAAAGGGAAATATAAAAATGCTACGTTGATTTTCAGTGGCGTAGTCTGTCAACGCGACAGTCAATTCCAAAACCTGGAACATGAATGGTTTGTTGGGGCTTGTGAGATGGTCGATGCAAATAGTGAGAGGGTCGATCCGTCGACCAACATTACTGACTGAGCATGGCATCAGTCCTGTCGGGGTTCATCTACATCCTTGCGGTGGCTGGAAACTTGGGCGGTTGCATGACAATGTCATCGAATCTTGCCTCATACTCGAGTCGTGACTAGCATAAAAAATTATGGAAATGACTGCAACTGCGACTGCGGCGGTGAAGGCGACAACGGTGGCGACGACAGCGACGGGGACTCGGGCGCGTGGACGACATGGGACAAACTGAGGGCGACGATGGAGACAGAGGGACACATGGACGGTGCCGCCCACACGGACGTTTTCACGGCGACGGCGGTGGTAAAGATGATGCGGGAGGAGACGGATAAAACGGGGAGACAGGACGGAAAAGCGGACACCGTAAATGCTCAGGCGAGAAAAGGCTTCACAAGTCTGTTGCAGGTGAGCTGTCGCAGTGTGAAAAATAACTAGAATAGAATTATGGAATGTAGTCTATGCTTGTGATCCTGATGTAATAGTAGGAACTGAATCTTGGCTAACGGAAGAGATAGCTAACTCTGAAATTTTTCGTCCGAATTGCACGTCGTTTACGAGAGAGAGAAATACTAGAGATGATATTCATTTGTGAGAAGGATATAAGGAGAAGTTGGGTAAGTGAAGAAACTGAAATTGGAACAGACTCTAGTAATTTAGGGAATGTGTTAGAAATTGCTTGCTATAATGAATGAATGAATGAACCAAATGAAAACTATGCGATTTTGGAAGCAATTTCTGAGAAAATAGAAAACGCCGATATACATGTTATAGTTATCGTTGGAGATTTAAATATTCCAGACAAAATTGGAAAGGCGGCGCTGGTAGCGAAGCGAAAGTACGAGTGAACAGACTCGTCTAGGAAGGGGGCTTAGCACAGGTAGTAGATAGACCGGCGCAAAGGAACCGCTTCTAAATTCAATTTAATCAGGCCGCAGGAGCTTTCCTTGTCTTGCAACGTCATTGATGGCATGATCGACCACAAAGCAGTGTTAGACGACTTATAAATATTGCAGAGAAAAGAATTCCTAACGGTACAAAAACATGAAAGTTCAAAAAGGCAAACATAGACGGGCTTAACCACTACCTGAGAGAACAGTTCGATCGTTTTCTGAGAATAGAATAAGGAGGAAATTTGGACCGCGTTTAATTCATTGCATTCTAAATAGTGCATTGCAAATGTTTGTGCCGCACAAATACTAAAAAAGAAATTCAGAATATTATAATGCTAAAATTCGACATATGAAGAGAAAAACCAGAAAAGCTTTCAATAAAAGACATCGCAGTGAAAATTGTAGGATACATTTTCGTAACTGTTTAAAATAATTAGAGCAGGAAAACAAAACCACAGATGGTATCTTTTCAGTAGCTAGTTTCACCCTGCTTTGTAAAATCGGAAAACGTAGTATAAGTTGCCCGAAACATCAAACAACGCGTCCCTCGACGCTCTCTCCATCGACTTGCATTCAGAATAATATACATCTTGGGCACCGTGAGCTGTTCGTTAGGGGGTGGGGGGCTACAGCGGTCCGCGAGTCCGTCACCACACGCCCTTTGCTTCCGTTAAAGTTATCTACAATGCTGTAATTATAATTTTCAAACATTTTATGAAATACAAGTTTATTGAAATATACGATATAAATACCTCCTTCCATTTGGTACTTGAACAATGCATTCACATTTTATGTGCAAACAGTTTTCACATTTTATTAGTTAATTTGAAACTAATATTTTGATTTATTTTTAGTGATAACGCTTCAATCATAACGAAACAATTCTGGCACTGGCATTGTATAAAATGTCAAAAAGAAAATGTAACAATTTCATGAGATTCTATACTTTACCATCAACAATAAAAATTAGTAAATTTAATTGAAACGGTACACATTGGTACGACTTTTAATCAGGTTACAAAGGAACATCTGACATAGCTGAGAAAAAATGTTCACCGTTGAAAAAAGTATTGTGCTAATATTGGGGAACATTTCATTGCAAACCAGAGTGGACTACGATGGGCGTAGGAATGTTAAAATAGCACTGGAAGATTGGGGAACCAATCAGACGAATAAATTAGCAAACTATGTTTTGGTTTCAATTTATCCCTGGCGCTTATGCATGAACAAAATAGTTAATAAATTTAATGGAACAAGAAAATAGAGGTACTGGTTTTAATCAGGTTACAAAGGAACGCCTGAGAGATAGTTGTAAAAGAATGTCCACAATAGAAAAAGTTTTATGCTAGTGTGGGCAGAACTTTCATTGCAAACCAGAGTGGATTACGGCGGTCTTAGGGAATGTAATAGGAATGGAAGATTAGAGAACCAATCGGACCAATAGATTAGCAAGCCACGCTTTGGAATTACTTTCTCTCTACAGATTGCGCATGCAACGTTAATAAATTTGATGAAAACAGTACACATTGCTACTACTTTTAACCAGGTTACAAAGGAACATCTGAGAGCTAATTGTGAAAAAATGTCCACCGTTGAAAAATATTTTGTGCTAATGTGGGATGAAGTTTCATTGCAAACCAGAGTACACTACGACGGTCATAGGAATGTTAAAATAAGAATGAAAGATTGAGGAACCAATCGGATGAATTAATTAGCAAGCCACCCTTCGGCTTTACTTTCTCGCTACCGCTTACGTATCAATAAAAACAATAAATTTAATCTAAACAGTACACACTGGTACTAGTTTTCATCAAAATACAAAGTAACGTTTGGCAGATGTAAAAGACAACATGATGATGACAATTGAAAACGTTTGTGTGCTAGTGGGGGGCACAACTTTCATAGCAAACCAAACTGGATGACGACGGTAATAGGGATGTTATAATAGGAATGGAAGATTGGGGAAATTTCTCTTGAACCACAGCTGTAAAGGTTAAGATTATTTCCCATATTAATATGTGAAATATTTGTATCCCTAATACAGGACTTTTATGTCCATGAACTTGACAACATTCTCCTTCAGTGGCCCAAACCTTTTATAATTGTAGCAGATTTCAACAGTCACAATAAAATATAGGGGCTCACTATTACAGACAGAAGAGGTAAAGTCATTTAAGATTGCTTAGATATTCACAATGATCTTATTAAACACAGGTTTGGCAACCCCTTTATCAGTAGCAAAGGAACTTCAATCAACACAATGAACATATTTGATAATGTTATTGATGCTGATGTGGTTCACGAGGATTGTGGTGATGCAAATGAAACCAGCTCCCGCACAGTAAGTTGTCCGTTTAATTATTAACCCAACAAATTAATTGTACGTAATATCAACGTATTAGGTATTAACCTTCTTTGCTGAATCAAAACAATTTCTGCGTTACACATTTTCATCACGCATTTCAGTACGCATCGCCATGGCTTGTCAAGCAAGCTGATCACCAATTTATTTATACTTTATTGCGGTTTATCGTGGCCTTCCGGCTGTGTGGGATGTGAAGTACAACGATTATACTAATCGTGCAAAAACGCGAGAGCAGTACGAAGTGCTGTTGGAAAAACAACCAGATGCTGAGAAACAAGTGGTAAAAAAATAAATTGTTTAAGAACAAACTTCCGAAAAGAACTAAAACGGATTCGTCATGCAGATACGAGGGGCGCCGGTGCGGAGACGTTTCACATGTGCCAGGGTATTTTAAAGAAATGAGATTTCTCCAAACCCAAGAAACTTCTACTGCTTCAAGCAGCACGATGAACATATCTGATAATGTTATTGATGCTGATGTGGTTCTCAATGACGAGGATTGTGGTGATGCAAATTAGACCAGCTCCCGCACACTAAGTTGTCCGTTTAATTATTAACTCAACAAGTTAATTGTACGTAAGGAGCCCGGTAAGCCTAGTGGCGCAATCCTACGAACAAAATAAAATCACTTTTACCACGTGGGTCATACACTATTTTTAGACTGCCTTGTCTTTCATTATATTTTAATTCAAATTAATTATATATATAATGTTAAAAGGTCAGTGATGGCTCGTGTGATGAGACGAAAGTATTTTATTTTCATTGTTATATTCACAGTTTTATCTGAATATAATAAATAATAATTAACTTTTAGCGCTACGACTAAAAATTGAACTTTTAGCACGCTTTGCTTACCTACAAATAACTTTTAAGAGGTGCATAAAAAACAGTTTTACTTGTGCAAGAAAACTGACAATTCAAAAATTTATGCCAACATTACTGATTTTAATGATGCCTACCGCTTACAGGAGGATCTCTCTGCCTTTTCACAGTGGTGTTCTGCAAACAAAATGCAACTCCACACTGATAAGTGTTGTGCAATGACCATAGCTCGGAGACAATGTCGAAAGCTACCCATATTCTTTAAATGGTGAGTCCCTGGGAACTGTGTCTAACATCAGTTGAGGTATTCGACTCTAAATTTGATTTTAATATTCATATTACTGTTATAGTAAATAAAGCTCCACATTCCCTGGGTCTGATTTTGCCAAACACCAAATCCTTGTGGACCACCGATAATGTATTAATTCTTTATAAAACTTTGATTCTTCCTCTTTTAGAATATGCCTCTGTCATTTGGTCACCTTACACTAATTTGGAAAAAGTGCAACGTACATGTCTACACCACCTAGCTTTCAGAAACGGAACATCAATTCACAGATTCGATCATGGCCTTTCCAAATTCCACAATATATTTCAATTGGAAACTCTTCAGGATAAGAGAAAATTTTATTATTTAATTTTCTTTCATAAAATACTATATAGTCTCAAATTGCCCAGAACTTCTATCTTTCTTCACATTCCTCAGATTAGAACGAGAAATCCTACCTACTTCTGGGTGGTGTGGATACATCTAACTACAGCTTTTATGTCATCTTCAATAGATTACCTAGAACCTCCAAGTACTATGCCGATAGGTTTGATGTTTTCAATCACGATTTTAATAAATTTTATAGTTGTCTTAAACTTCTTTTTAGTTGAAATGTATAAACATTAAAATGCATTCTGAATTGAACTTAAAAGCTTTAGGACTTTGAGATACAGATTTTCTGCAAAGCAAAGCAGGCATGGGAAGTTGTGACTGGTGCTAAACTGTTGAGCGAGTGTGGCAGTGATGAACATAAAAACGTGGCAAACCGAGGATGCCACTGCCCAACGTGGTACTTCAAAAGAAATGTATGACACCCTGAAAACAAAGTGAAGAGATACCACCCAGATTACACAGCAGTTGCTGATGAACTTCTATGGGTTAAAGTTCGATAAAACCGAAGATATGATGAACATACATAATTTTCAAAATATTGTTTTCAAACAAAAACGATTTAAAGATACTCTTATATTTGACGAAATGGTTCTGGCAAAAAATATTCACTCCTTTCGAGAACAATACAGATATTTTCCAGTGCATGGGCATCAACTACTACTTCAGACAAGATCATTGAAAACCTTAAGGTAAGACTGTTGAAGAAATTTTATGGAAAATAAATCAATTAAATAAACATTCATGTGGTGCAAAACCTTGAATGACAATTCCGCAAAATAATACATAACTTTTATCTTCATTTTATTAACACATTTTGAAATATCTGCTTATTTGTTGATTCATACAATGAATAAAAATACAATGTATTGAGAAACACGGCGATCCACTTAAGTTGAACTAAAGTGAAAGAGGAGAGGCGACTGGCGTCCTAAGGGAGCGACCAGAGATCTGTGAACTATGAACTAGGTCAGCGACGACAGGCGAACTGCGGAACGGTGATCGATGGCCATCGAACTACGAACGATCATTCACTAAATGGTAGTTCCATATCGTATCGTTCATCTTCGGAAATTGTTCAACTGAACTGGATTGTTCGTGATCGACACATCACTAACCAGTAGAGCGAAGTCTAGTGTGGAGGTTTTAACTCCTTCGAACCTAACGGGACACGTAGTAAGTCCCTCCCAATGTTCAAAAAATCCTATTGAGTTACCTATGTCAGTTTTTAATTAAGAAACTGTGCTAATCATTATTAAGAATACAACTCTAAATATAGTATATCATATTTGAAAATGGCGGGTCAGAGTGAAATTACGTCGTGGAGTTCATGCGCTCCTCTTTCTCTTCACATAAAAGAGAAATATTATATTTCAGAAGTCAGTATAAAAAGTTTTCTTTTTAGTATTACTCTACCAGTGATGTGATGCGTTGTGATGTATGAATTTCAAAGGATTAAACTGAAAGGCAAATAACATTGATAGACATTTCAACAAAATTAATAAGGACATGAAGTTGTTTGACGAACATATTGTATCCACCAAAATTAAAAAATATGAGAGTTAAATATGCCACACAGGTTTTTAGCAGATCAGTGTCGGTATGCATAGAATTTATATCACAAATAGATGGAAAATATAAATTTAAATATTTTCTTGAACAATTTCAAATTAATTTCATATACAGTATTTTTATTCCTTTCATAATTTCACATTTCTTAACTATTCTCGAATTCTACTCTTGTGATTGGATCACGTCCCACACACACTTGAATGAAGTTTAATGTCATATTTTAAGGTATGGTATAACGTAAATAGCAAACGTTACATACGATTCTGTCAGCTCAAGAATAGAGGATGCTCTTGCGTTTATGCTATGTTAGATTATGCTCTTGTGTTTGCGTTGTGCATATACTTTAATAACAAGTGTTCAATAATATTTTAGAATGTATCTAATTTCCATTATTTTTGTTGTTAAATTTGACACTTCATCTGGAATTATGAGAATTCCTCAAAAGGAACGTCATGCAACTGCTGAAGTTTTAGATTTTTAACGACCTATTCGATTCCTGCAATGGGAAAGCAAAATGCTTAAATTTATCATATACTGTATCAAACAGCACCCTTACAAATCTTTTTGCATGAATGCAACAAAAGTATATGTGTATCTAGCCACTAATAAAGAGGAAAAAGTTCCATTTTTAAGAAACTGGATATTCACAATCGATAGTTTCCTGTCATTAAGTCATTAATTAACCGAACTTGGATTCAGCATCTTTAAAACCAGAAACGTAATAAGGTTCCTCTTCAATTTTTTTTAGTTCTATCAGAAATATCAATGGACCAAATTCCAACCCCACTTCATTTTTAAAATGCATATATAGTATTATTCAATAACATGAACTGTGCCAAAATTATTGGAAATTGTGAGGAAGCAGAAGGAAACTTGCTATTTGCTTTTCAAAAATTGGTATCCAATCCACATGATCAAATGTGTCAAGATGTGAAGAGATGCCTGAGATAGGGTCAAGTGTGGTAAATGTAAACTAGGGATAAATGTTAACACTGCCTCGATATTTGCCTTTGGATAGATGGTTGAACCTCACGTTGCCATGGCGCCTTTGGGGTCAGGATTGGGTGGAGTATCATTGGTTCATTTTGTTAGATGGATCAATGAGTTAACGCAGAGTTTGCCGGCTGGCATTGTGGTTACGGTGTATTCGGGCACTGACGCGCAAGGACTTGCGGCTAGATCTGGTACACGTTGTTTCGACGGAGACGGTGCGACGTGCTGGACTTACACGCGAGTAAGACGTATCAGACTGGACCAAAGTGCAAGCAAGTGCGTGTAATGATCGATTTGAGCACACGTTTAAGCTGTAAATTCAAATTATAATACGTATTTTTTTAACAGATGCACACACACACCGTTTATGGATAATCTTGGCCAGGTAAAAAATGTTAAATTAGAGGTGGAAAAAAGATTTGAAAATTTAAATTTCCAATGAAATACATGCAATGCTCAGAACAAAATCAAAGGTAATGAAATTGCAACGATGACTAGTACTTCAATAATACGGAAATAAAGCAACATAAAATATTCCAGTGTTTCCCAACGCTATTCCAGCGTCGTGGTAGGGACAGACAGAATTATGGGTAGGGAAGAGTTGGTCCGCCATCATGACCCCAAAGGTGCAGCGATCTATCGGCCAATCCCTGGAATTCTCCGAAAGGATCTCGGACGTACAGCCATGTGACAAAAATGTCCGGTGTTTTTTTCTAAATTGTCTGCAAGTATTGAAATTCCGTTAATACAAACAGTTTCACGGTGTGCGGTGGGCGCAGGGCATTTCAGGGGCGTGAAACTTTGAGGTCAAAACGGGGTAATAATTTCTGCGCCATCTGCAGGCGAGTAGTGACCCGAACTAAACGTGTGACGTCATGCAATTCAAAAAGCTAGAGATGTAGGCGGTGTTAGTTTTTTGTTACGTGCTGCTCAGGTGCTCTTTTTTAACCAAATTTTTCAGCATTTCGTTAGTACATAGATCATGCCTTAAGTAGAGTGAATTGTGTCACGATATGTATTTCCCGTGTCTAACACTGTTTCCGGCATTTCAGAAGATGATATTAAGAAGACTGTTGGCAGACAAATAAGTTACTACGGTTTTCGCCCAAGCAGCAGTGGAGGTATTTATAATTCATTTTGGAATCTTGTTGCATAATTGTAATTGATTATTTCATTTGTGAGCATTTACACCGTGCAAGTCTTAGAAATCCATGTGGAATAACATAACCTAAGGACGTGTCCTTTATTGTTCTATTTGTTCGTAATTATATTATTTCTAACTCATCTTTTCGTATGGTACTGGACAAGTTTTGTAATATAAGAAGCGTTTCATTCTAGGGCCGTCGCAGCGCTGTGGTAGGCGTCCTGCGCATGCGCACAAGTCTTTCTTGTTCATTGACCTTCAATTGTCGCCATTTTGGTTGCTCTATGTTGCGTTTTCAGTTTGCTGTGCACATTCAAAATGTTTAAGACAATTAGTTCTCCCGCTGACAGATTCAAGCCGTGTTTCAATTTTTGAACGCGAGGAATGTTAAACCGGCGGAAATGTATCGTCAAGTGACAGAAGTTTACGGTGAATACGCGATAAGTGATGGAATGGTGAGAAAGTGCGGAAGAATGTTTAATGCAGGTCGAACAAATGTCCACGCCGAGGCTCGGAGTGGTCGACATTCTGTTGTCACCGATGATTTGGTAAGGAAAGTTGATGAAGCAATTCACGAGAACAGACGCGTCAATGACAACTCTTTCAGAGGCATTTCCACAAATTTTACATACTGTTTTGTTCGAAATTGTATCAGACCGTTTGAATTATCGCAAACTGTGTTCCGATGGATTCCATAAATGCTCACTGAAGTTCAAAAAACAAAGCGACTTGGTAGTGCCCTGACATTTCTCACGGGGTACAGGGATGACGGAGAAAACTTTTTAAAGCATTTTGTGACAGGTGATGAAACATGGGTGTGTCATTTCACACTAGAATCGAAACCACAATCGATGGAGTGGAGACACACTCATTCTCCGAAAAAACAAAAGTTCATGTCATAATAATAATAATAAAAAAAAAATAAAAAAAAAAAATCATGTGCACTGTCTTCTGGGATAGGAAAGGCGTTTTGCTTACTGAATTTCTTCCCAGAGGTGAAACCATTAATGCGGCACGATATTGAGATTTTAACAAAACTAAGGCGTGCCATTCAAAAGAAACGAAGAGGAGCGATCAGTAAAGGAATTGTGTTGCTCCATGACAATGCTCGGCCCATACTACTGGTGTCACTCAATCGTTAATTCGACTGGTTCATCGGGAGCAGCTCGATCACCCGCCGTACAGCCCGGACTTGGCGCTGTCCGACTATCACTTGTTCCTGCACATGAAGCGCGAGCTAGGCGGCAAGCGCTTTGGATCTGACGATGACACGAAAAATGCTGTGGAGTCGTGGATATCGAAACTGGCGGGAAGTTTCTTTGACAATGGTATACAAAAACTGGTCACCCGCTATGACAAGTGTTTGATTATTGGCGGAAACTACGTTGAAAAAAATACATGTGTTTTCATGTAAAAATAAAATAGGATTCGAAAAAATTGTTTTAATACTTTTTTTTCAAAACGGTTCTTAGTTTCCGAATACCCCTCGTATAAGTTTTGTATAATTCATTGTTTGCATTTCTAGAATAGATACATTCTCAGTGTATGAAGAAATGTGATTAATTTAATTTGCTTAGGTATACGAGTTAAGTTTCCATTCTGGATATGATATTCAATTTGCAGTATGTTTTGAGGCGATAACTGACAATTTGACTACAACATTAGAAGATGGAATTGTATCAATGTTTCCTACAAGCCCAGCCGTCTTGGCTTCTCAAAGAACATTCCAAGAAAATCTTATTACAAAGTGTGCCAGTGAAATATTTTTCTCTTGGAGCTGCAAGTGCTGCTGGTATCGATGATATTATAGACAAATATATTATTTCAGCAACATATATATATATATATCAAATAATAATTGCCTTGCTTAGAAAAACTTGCCTAACAAGCACGGGAAATTATTAATAAATAATCAAACCAATTTTGAATTTGTGAACAATTAAAAAAACTTTTTTTGGAATGTGTAATAAAAGAACTTTGTAATAAATAATATACTCTGAATATCTGAAGTTCATTTTGAAAATTTAAAAATATTAAGGGCACTGTCCAAATTAGGCATAATCCTTTTTTGGATATTTCACATACTTCAGTGCCACAAAAATGTTAATAGGGAGTAAATACAATACACTACACCATAACGTATCAATACAATACAATATACAATAATAGGGAGTAAATGGCTTAAGCACAAGTTAGCAGACGTTTGTGAAATTAATGAAAATAATTTGTACTTAGTAAAGCCAGTAATATCATATAAAGAAATTGATATATTGTATAGTTTAATATGATAGTGGACTGGATTGTTTGGAAATTTTTTTTTTCTTGTGAAATCTTGTGCAGATGCGAATTTCTTGTTGATTTATAAAACTTATCAAAAATATTAATTTTTAATACATTAATTGCAGTATTGAGAATATGCTGGAATTTCACATGTGTTGATAACTCACATGAAGTTTTGATAATGATACAATATTAAAGAAAAAATGATCACAAGTTGTATTTTGACGATTTTCTAAATTCATGGTTAGTCGACATAGTGAATTAATATGTACCATTGCTTATATTGATGTAAAGCTGAATTAAGCAACGAAATATTTTGTACTTCCTTGACTACAATTTTCCATTGACTTATATTTCCAAATCCTATTAATTATTGGCTTTTAAATTGCCTAGCGTATTAATTTTACATAAAATTTATTCCTATAATTGTAATTGTCCCCCATCTTAAAAAGTTGCTTCGTAATGTAATTTCAAATGTTCCCGTCGTCGTCTACGCGCCATGTCTATTAGCTAGATCGCCCTTCGACCCTATGGCTCACTGGAGGGGAGTCAACACGGCTGCTTCCCCTCGAAAATAAGAGCCTCCAATTTAACATTGAGAGACATCTGTGATATAACACTATCTGGGTGCTGATCTTCCTTGCGTGAAAAAGTCTATTCGCCGTTATGCAAAACTTATGGTGAAACAGTTTATATAAGCCGCCCTGTCCTCTGAATTGTTCGACTCCATCAGCGTCCAAATTACGGCGCACATTGAAAATCAACCTATTCAACACCTTGCCCTATCGCCACAGAATGGTAGTTTTCAATAATTCGAAATACATTATTCGTTATTATACGTTATGCACCATACAAAATGAAGGGTAATTAATGATTTTATATCATCACACTTCACTATGCTACATTTGTGCTTCTTTCTCCCACAAAAATGCCCACTTTGTCCATTTCTGAAACTGTCAATCTTCATCTCGATATCGGTATTTAATTAGAAACGGATTAATAGGAGGACTTTTGATTTGAGCTCTTATCTTCAATCCTCCACTAATCCAATACCCGAATCAGCAAGAAATTGACACCTTTTTGATGATTCATAATTATTATGGAAAAATACCATATGGCCATTTTCTATTTCGGGCAGATTGGTACGAAGCGCAAATTTTTTATCTATGTTATCAACATACCCCTTCGTTGCATTGTAGTCAGGTTTTATCAATTGTTTCCTGGATTGTCATCACTAACTTCACGGTTATGGATTGTCGATAATAGTATTTTTTTGTTTGGTCAGGATGGAATTTACCATTTTAGTCAGAAATCCATACTGAGACGTCCCATAACATCTCCCTCGTGCGCTAATCGGCACTCGTCATGGCTCACGCCAGCCGACACTCCGCCCCTTGTTGCAATTAGCTACGCACATCCCCCTGGCTAGCTAAAGGGCTGAAATTCTTCGTACAACTCTTTAAGATTTGCCACGGCGCCAGTGTGACAGCCACCCCCGCATGCCACTAAAGTCAGGAGGCTCCCCATCTCCTGGGCACCCGCCTCCAACGCGTAAGGTCATCTGACCCTCATCACACCGTGCTTCGCGCACTTGATTTTCTCGGAGACGTGAAGAGCCAGGTTAGCTTTGTTCCAAAAAAGTCTCTTTCTCTAATCCTCCGGGACTAGTCGTAACTTCATCCACAGTAGCGACAGCTAGGAGGTGCTCCCCCAGCAACCTAATGTTTAGGATGTATATAGTGTCGTGTGAAAGTGCGTGTGTCAAGTGAAAATATAATCTAGTGAATGTGCGTGTTAATGAAAAGAAAAAAAAATACCCAAGAAAACTAAAACTAATAAGCATGAAGAAGAATATAGTCTTGTGTAAATTTAGGATGCCGGCCAAAGTGCCGGCTTCATCCATACGTTAAGTTAGAAATAAGTTAAAAGTTCTGCCTCCTTTGCCGCATAAGCCGTAGAGCTGCGGCGTGTGTTGTACCCCAACAAGAAAATAAACTCCCGCCTCGCAAGGGCTACTGGCGGGGGGAAAGTTGAAAAAACTCCCTCAGCATTCCTTCAACAGATTTAACAATCACAACCAATTACAACAGAACCATCTACGTAAGTAGGCCATAAGAGTAGGAATTTCCCCGAACAATAGACAACCCCAACAATTCTAGTCGAAGCTAAGGGAAACAATGGTTAAACAGGCGGTACGCGCGTGACTAAAGAGCGACGCCCCCGCAG